>CAUYSK010015780.1:0-12580 GCA_963575035.1 Avahi laniger | reverse complement strand
ATATTTTCTGATTCCTCTTCTGCTTTAATTCTTTATTCAGAAATATAGTATTGAAGTGTGTTTGTGTGTGCGTGCGTGTGTGTGTGCGTGTGTGTGTGTGTGTGCGTGCGTGTGTGTGCGTGCGTGTGTGTGTGTGCGTGTGTGTGCGTGCGTGTGTGTGTGTGTGCGTGCGTGTGTGTGTGCGTGTGTGTGCATGTGTGTGTGTGTGTGTGTGCGCGTGTGTGTGTGCGTGCGTGCGTGTGCGTGTGTGTGTGCGTGTGTGTGTGTGGCCTCCAGGTATGCAGTGTACCCTCCAGGGTCTGTAAGCACCAAAAACTCTCTAACTTTCACACTGCGGTTGTGTCATGGAAGCCCTGCCACCGTCCGACCCCTAGCAGTGACCCCGTCATGTGGGTGGACCCCTGCTGGTGCTCTTCTGTCGGCCTCTGGTGGCTGCTGGGGACAGGAGCAGCAGGTACGTTGATAGAGAAACTCAAAGAGTTTCATTCTAAACAGGGACCTACAGCTAGACAGGAGGAATAGGTTCCGGAGTGTTCTATAGCACTGCAGGATGACTGCAGTTAACAATAACACATTACATAGTTTCAAACAGCTAGAAGGAGGATAGTGAAGGTTCCCAACACAAAGAAAGGATAAATGTTTGAGATGATGCTAACTACCCTGTTCTGATCACTACACTTTGCATATATCGAAATATCACTTTGTACCCCATCAATATGTACAATTATTTGTCAATTAAAATAAATAAATGAATGAATGAAAAAAACAAGGGCCATTTCCCAACACAGGGAGCACCATCAGCAGGCAGAACCCACAGGGGACAGCCCAAGCAAGCATCCTCCAGTGACAGAGGGCTTGTTCCAAGTTCTGGGGCAGAGATGAGAGCGGAGGGTGGAGGGGCCCGGGTCAGAACTGAACTTGGTTGAGGAGCCCGGCACCCTGAGGCTGCCTGGGGTGGGGATCCTGCCTTTCAGGACTGGGGAGTCAGCCAGGGGCTGAGGTGGAAGTGGGAGGTAGTGACATGTCAGCAGAAAACAAGGACCCCAATGCCTGCCCAGGGTCAGCTCCGAGGAGGAGGACTGCGCCTGAGTCAGGCAGTCTCTTTCTGTCGTGAGTGACACGAACCCAGACTGGCTTGAACAAGAAATGGTTCACATACTGGATAGATTGGGATTCAGACAAAAATGGATTCAGGACCATAAAACAATGTCACCAGGATCACTGGTTGGCTCCCTCCCCCAGCTCCCTGGTGCGGTCCCAGCAGCTCCCATCACCACCAATCCAGAGGAAAGGACAGTGCTCTTCCTCCGTATCTCAAGCCAGAGTCCTGCGATTGAGTCTTGCTGGTCCCGATTAGCCTGACTTAGGTCACGGTCTGTCCCCGAACCGGTTGTCACAGCTAGAATCATGGAAAGCCCTGACTGGCTCACCCTAGATCATGGCTCCACCCCCTGGATGGGAGATGGAGTTTGAGGTTTATGAAACACGTGGGCTGGGGGACAAGGTCCCCCAAAAGCAAGAGAGCACGGATGCTGAGCTGCAAAAGTAACAAACGTCTAGAACTGTCACTGAGAACCCCTGATTCTGGGCACCCAACACATGTTTGTGGGAGGGATGGATGGATGGGTGGGTGGACAGATGGGTGAACAAGGCCATCTTTCAGGCTCACTGGGAGAATAAATTATTTCCTCCTCTGTGTCCCCTTCTAATTCCCTTTGCCACTTACCTAGCACAAAATCAGGTCTCTGTCTTGTTCATTGCCGCACCTCAGCTCCCAGCACCGGGCCGGCGTGGAGTAGGGCGCAGAGAACATTCGAATGAACGAATAAACTCTTCTACAGTTGGAGCTCCCACTTACCCTCTGAGCCTCAGGCAGCCATGACACATGTACAGTGGCTCTGTGAACAGGGACACTGAGTGCAGATGTCACCAGTCCCAGCAGAAGTAACCTCTTGAACTGCTCCCCACCTTTGTAGGAAAATCCCAGCCCCGGCGTGGAAGTAGTTAACCGGCCTCCTCAACGGCAGGCAGACCTCCGCTGCTGGCTCCCTTCCTCTGCTTACCAGATCCAGAGTCTAATTTTGTAAAGGCCGGAAGCTCCTGTCATGGGAAAGGGAAGTGAGGAGTTCGTGATGGCCCTGGGAGATAGAGCTTTGGAATATGTCCAACTCCTGGCTGGAAAACTATTGGGAGGTGACTCTTGGCCCTACATAAATAAAGGCATTGTCATGGCCAGAGCTGAACAGGACTGAAGGGGACGGGCTTCCTCAGAGGTGGTGAATCCTCCGTAATCGGAAGCATGCAAGCAGACATAGGGCACCCACTGAGAGGGGATGTTGTACAAGGGATTAGAATGAGAGCGTCCCTCCATCCCCTGGATTCTCAGGATTCAGACCCAGCCCACAGTGACAGGGTGTCTTCTGGGTGCTGGCCACTGTCCGAGCACTGCACGCATGTTACTCCCGTAACCCTCCCAGCAACTCAAGGAGGGAGTAATCCGCAGCTCCTCTGTGCAAGGAAGGAAACAGAGGCTCTGCAGGATCAAGTTGCCTGCCCATGTCATGCCACTAAGGTAGCAACAGTGACAAGCAGCATTGATTAAACTGCAGCCCAGGTGCCAGGCCAAACACCTCATTTACATTAATTCGTTGAATCCTCGCAGCTATTCTGTGAGGTAGGTATTTCTCACCCCATCTTACAGATGCAAAAACTGAGGCTTGGAGAGATTAAGTAATTTGGCCAAAGTTAAGAATTCAGTAAGTAGCAGAGTCCAGACACCAACCCCAGCCTGTGGGCTGCCTGACACAACTCCAGGCTTTTAACCAGAGCAGCAGAAGCAGACTCAGGTTTTTGGGTCTGTCTGTTCCTTCTGCCGAAGCTCACTGCTGGGACAATGTGGGCTCCTGGCAAAGAGCCCCTCATGTTGGCTTCCTCTTCTGGGAGAAGAACCAGAAGCACAAGAAGTGGGACAAGCTGCAGCTATTCTTACCATCTCTTCCACCTCCCGAATCTCAGCACGGAAGCAGCAGCTACAACATTGAGGGACGGGCCTTGTCCAGCAGGGGTCTGTCCTGCAGAGAGTGGGCTCACAATGCCAGGGGACACATGCAGTGGTGCAGCATGGACCTGGGGTGGGCCCCAGGCACTGGTCCCTTAGGAGCAAAGCCACCTACTCCTCCAGGACAATATGCACAAAAAGGGTCCCAGCATTTCCTGAGCACCTACGTGTCAGGCACTGAGCACATTAGATCCACGCTTTCGTCCGCTCCTGACATTCACCTGGAATGCCTGTCTGACATCGATGAGCCCGGGGGGCCCGGGGAGCACACCAGCCTGCAGACGGCTGCTGTTTCTCAGTTCTCTTCTGCAGCCAGCCTCTTCCCCCTGCAGGCCCACCTGCAGCCACTGTCCCCGCCGCACCTGAGGTTGTCCTGGCCCTGGCCCATGCGTGACCTCTGGGAGCTGCCCTAGTGCCGCTTTCTGGCTGGTGCTTGAAAGTCAAGGGCCCAGTGTGGCCTCAGCCCGCCCGACCCAGGCCGGAGAGTCCAGCGAGCCAGCTGATGGTTGGTTTGCTCCCTGCGCCTCTGCAGAAAGGATCTCGGGCGGCTTCCAAGGACACACGACAGACAATCAGAGCAGAAAGTAAGAGTCGGGAAAGGCGGGGAGTAACACCGGGACGGCAGACAAAGGAGCCAGGGATGAAGTTAAAACACAGAACGCGAGGATCTGCCGTTGCGGAAACGGGACCGCGGACTCGGGAGACTTGGAAGACGGTTTGGAATGGAGGCTTGGAAGGCACAAAGGAATGACAATGACAGGGGCATGCCCCAGCCGTGGCCGGTGATAGCTCATCTGCCTTCTCATCAGTCTTGCAGGTTCTTTTTAAACCTGGCTACAGCACACACACGCTCACCTCCTCCTTCTGGAACTCATGCTGGGATGCACAGGCGAGGGAGACCCTATAATGTCAATTTGAAAAGTGATCCAAGCAGACATGTTGAAAGCAAAGAGTAAACAAAATAAGATATTCATGTGAAAAAAGAGTCAGGTACACATTTGGAAGGGACAGTATTCTTTCAGAAGACAAAGGGAAAGTGATTTTAAAGGAGTAAAACATTAAGGATATTTCTGTTAGTTGAGTTTTTAACTGTTGGGGTATGTGACACGATGTTCTTTTGCTGAGGGGCTGGTCACCCCCATCACTACCCTTCCGCTATGGAGGGCCGCATGTTGGCTCTAGGCTTCCTAGCAGGTGGCACAGACAGGGAAACGCAGCCACTCACACGATTCCCAAAGCCTATGAAGGAGAACAAAGCAATTCCTTATTAAGAGCAGAACTTTGGTACTGAGATAGAATAAGATTCTCCCATGCCAGGTGGAAGGTTTTAGGGGGAGACAGACGAGAAGATGAGGGGGGTCCGGGCACCTCTTGGGCCATAATACGAATACCAAGATGGTGCAGCTGTTCCAATGGGACTCGAACCACAGGGGCTGTGGGGCCCACGCTCAGCTGGCCTAGCCTCTTTCCTGGGCCCTGGAGATGTCCCGACTACCAGGAGGGTTGGTTGCCTTCGGTAGGGGTTGATTTACAAGGGGCTTTGAGCTTGTGCTCCCTGCGGAAGCCTGGTCTTGCCCCCAGGGGACTGAATCTTTCTCCCAATCCCTGAGCTGTCGGGAAAAGCAGAGTCTTGCTTACCTGCCTTCCAGCATCACTGCCTCCAGGGCTCCTCCCTGGAATGGAGCCCCTCTGACCATGCCTGGGTGGGCTTGCCCTCGGACACTGCGCCAGGCTTCCTCGAGGGTCCTACCCTACAACCTGAGTCGGTGTCTCGGGTTCTGGGTCCCTTCCAGGCTATGCTGAGGTCTCCTCTGTTTTGGCTGGGCTGAATTGGTTGAAACGAACGGAGAACTGCTCCGATCAGCTCACAGAAGGGGAAGTGTGGCACGAACACAGTGGGGCAGCCAGGGAGCCGAGAATCTCTTGACATCCCAAGATTTCCAAATCAGTGTTCTTTGGGATGCAAATGACAAAAACCCCAAGTTGACTCAAGCAAAAGAAAGAAGAGGAGGAGGTATTGGCTTAGAGCTGGCTTCAGGTACAGCTGGCTCCAGGACTCAAACACTGGCACCAGCCCTTGGCCTTGCTGCCCTCCTCTGCCTCCTGCCTACTTGCTTGCCTGAGGGATGGAGAGGATTGCTAATAGCTCCGGCTCAGTCCCACCCTCCCCCTGCCAGCAGAGTTTCTTCCCATCGGTTTAGCCATAGTCCCAGCTAGGCTCAAGTCTCCCTGGGCCGGCTGAGGTCACATGCCCGTCTGTGGACCAGCCACCACAGCCAGGGGGAAAGAATTACACTGATAGGCGAGGTCCGGGTCTCAGCCCACTTCTAGGCAACACAGTACCCTGAACTGAGGTTTTAGAAGTTCCCAGGAAAGTAGGGCTTTGTGGCCAGGAAAGAGGATGCTAGGCAGAGACAGATAAGCCCAGTACCACTGGGCTTCCAGAAGCCGGAGCCAGGGAGCAGGCAGGAAACTGAGATGGACCCTGCAGGGCCCCGGGCTGTTTCTCTCCTGTGTCTTCCCTCGCCTTTCTTTGGTAACCCTCACTTTCCCCTCCTGGTTCCTGTCCTCTCACACCACCGGACAGTAGATATGGAGACCCGAGCCACTCAGGGCAGGTGACACAGGCTCACGGAGTCGGTCCATCCGGGTTGGCATCCTGGCTTTGTGTTTCTTAGCTGAGGGACTCAGGACACTTCACTTCATACGTCTGAACCTTCTTGTTGTCCCCTGCGAATGGACAAACAAAATATGGCACATACTGACGGGCTGAGGGCCAGCTACCCCAAAGCATGGCACTTTGGCAAGTTGAAAATTTTAAGCTGAAGAAATTTGAGAAATGGCACGAGCAGAGAGGACTTTCTGACCTTCCCCCGAAGCAGGTCATAAAATCCACATGTAAGGCCGGGCATGGTGGCTCACGCCTGTAATCCTAGCACTCTGGGAGGCCGAGGTGGGAGGATTGTTTGAGCTCAAGAGTTTGAGACCAGCCTGAGCAAGAGTGAGACCCCATCTCTACTAAAAATAAAAGAAATTAGCTGGATATGGTGGTGCTCGTCTGTGGTCCCAGCTACTTGGGAGGCTGAGGCAGGAGGATCACTTGAGCCCAGAAGTTTGAGGTTGCTGTGAGCTATGATGATGCCACTGCACTGTAGCCTGGGCAACAGAGTGAGATTCTGTCTCAAAAAGCAAAAAAACCCCCAAATCCCAAAAAACCCACACATAGGAGGTGCCCTCACCATACCTGAAGGAACGGAGCATACTTGTCTCCGAAGACAGAGGAATGTGAGTGAACAGGCCTCGCCGTTTCCCACAGTGACGGGACTTAGGTCTCCACCCGGGCACATCCCCCACGCCTCCAGCTCTCCCCTGAACCTGGCAGAAAGATACTCAGCCCTAACTGCTGCTTTGGGTCTCCTGTATCACATAGAACTTACATAAAACTCATATTAAATACATTTGTATGCTTTTCTCTTATTAATCCGTCTTTGGTTACAGGAGTCCCAGCTGAGAACTTAGAAGGTTAGAAGAAAAAGACCTTTCTCTTCCCCTACGATATGCAGTGGAATCTTACTCAGCCTTAACAAGGAATGAATCCGACACATGCTGCAACGTGGCTGAGCCTTGGCAACGTCATGCTAAGTGAAATAAGCCAGACACAGAGGGACGGATGTTGTATGATTCCATTTATACGAGGTGTCCGGAGTTGTCAGGTCCACAGAGACAGGAAGTAGAATCGAGGTAACCGGGGACAAGGGGAGGGAGGAGGAGGCGTTATTGTTTAAGGGGTACAGAGTTTCTGTTCGAGATGATGGGAAAGCTCTGGAAAGGGATAGTAGTGATGGCCGCGCAACATTGTGAACGTACTTAAGGCCACCGAATTATACGCTGAAAAGTGGTTAATTGAAAATAAATTTTAAAAATAAATAAGGAAATTTGATCTTTAAAAAAAAAAAACCGATGCTTAGCACAGAGCCTGGCATGTGGAACACACGGTGCTGTGTACAGCCACCGTCTTCACAGCTCCGCTCACATCCTTCTAGCATTTGCTCTCGCTGCCCGGGTGACCAACTGTCCCCGTTCCTGGGATGCCAGCCTTTCAGTGCTGACATCAGGAAGGTCCTGGGCAAGGCGAAACGGTTGGTCCCCCTCCCTGCTGCCGATTCCGTATTCTCTCGTTTCCCCATCCCACGGCTCAGAGGGGAAAGCTGGTGTGGTCCAGCCCATCTTTCCCGGCCAAGCTGCCCGGGTCACTCGCAGATGCACAAGGGTGTCCTGGGGGACGGGCTCACCCTCGGTAAGAGGCTGAGGGTCGTTTGTGGGGTTCCCCTTTGAGAGGCCTGTGGGTGAGACAGACGGCAGGGTGGTTTCAGGTCAACGCCCCACCCGGGGAGGTTGGTGGCCACTGGCCTCAGAAGCCAGCACTTTTGAAAGCAGCCCGGTGGTGGGGGCGGGGGGACCTCGGGCTTTCAAAGCAGAGTCCAGCCCAGGCATGTGTGCCTAGCTCAAGGCCATGCTGCGCCCAGTTTACTGACTTTTCCCCCCGCACTTCCTCAACCTGACACCACACTTTGCCCAGGAAGGACGAGAGACCCTGCCACCCTGTGCCTGTGCGTGGCAGCTGCTGTAGTGTGACAGGGTATCTTCCCCTGGCCACCCAGCTCACCCCAGCCTCCGGCCTCCGCTGGACCGTGTTGGCGACCACGGGGCCTGCTGCGTGCTGGGTGCTTAACACTGTCCCACGGAAATCTCACGACGTCCTGGAAGGACATTCACAGGTAGGGAAACTGAGGCCCGGAACATCAAGGTCACTTGCCCGAGTTCATCCAGCTGGTCTGTGGCTGAGCCAGATTTGAACCTGGTCTGCCTGACTCCAGAGCATGTGTTTTTCTGGCTTCCTGCTCCCCAAAGTCACTCCTCCCCCAGAATCCAGGCTTTGGGATCCCAGGGCATCAGGGACGGGGAAGCCCCCTCCTCCATCGCCACCAGGGAGGGGGTGTTTCTATAGCCTCCCCTCTCTGGGCCTGCATTTCCCCACCTGGGAGGGGAGGGTGGCTGGGTGGTCTCTGCAACCCTCTCCAAGGGGAGGCGAGAAGGGGTTGGCCCTGGGCCAGCTCGGCTCACACCTCAGGAGGCGAGGGTGGGAGGAGGTGCTCACAGCTGTTCTGTGTCAGGGTGGCTTAAGTGCCACCCTGTGGGATCCTCGCAAGGGCCTTTCCCGGTGTTTTCAGGGGAGGAAGTGGAGGCTGGCAGCGGGTGGTCATAGCCCCAGATTGCACATGTGGTGTGTGCTGGGAGGCCGGGGCAGGCTGCAAGGGGTCCTACCCCACCTGCCTGCACCCCACGCCCCGACCTCCCTGCTCCCTGCTGGCTAACCCCTGCTTGGTCCTTAAGGTCAAAGCTCCTGGAACCCGGCCTCCTCCTGGGCCACACTCAGGCCAGGCCCCCCCCCACGCCCACCAGGGGGAGTGTGAGCTCCTCGCAAGGACTTCCAGAGGCTGAGGGAAGGGTCTGGCAGTGTGAGCAGCCAGGATGGGCTGACTGGGGCTGGGACAGAGGCTAGGCGGGGACAGGCCTCAGTTTCCCTGTCTGTACAATGGGCAGTGGGGCCCTCTAGAGCAGCGCGTCTCAGCTTCCAACATGCGAGTGAATCCCGGGGAGCTTTCAAAGGCAGACTCTGATGTAGTGTGTCCGGGTGGGGCCTGGGAAGCCACATTTCTAACGAGGGCCCAGGTAGTGTCCGTGCTGTGGGTTCTTGGATTTATCTCTAAGGGACCTGCCAGCTCTGATGACAATTTGGTTTTTCAAGTTGAGTGAGGAAGACCTGTCAGTGTCCCAAACCCTTCTGAAGAAGTGGCTGTTCGTGTGTTCATTCACTCATTCCTTCACTAATTCAACAAGCATTTTCTGGGCCTCTCTCTGTGCCAGGTCCCTGCCTGGCATTGGGGACAGGGATGGACAAGACAAGACCCAGTGCTGCCCTCGAGGAAGTCATGGACACAAGAACCAGAGAGACCCCCACGTGACGAGTGCTGGGGGAGAAGGAGCTGGGGCGGGAGACTGAGAACACGAGAGGTGCCCCTGGCCCAATGTGGGTGGGGGTCAGGGAAGGCCCCCCGGGGGAGAAGGCTCCTCCACGCAGGGGCAGGAGAGCGCCAGGCGAAGGCAGGGCAGGGAGGGGAAGGGTGTCTGGCAGAGGAAGCGGCACATGCAAAGGGCCAGAGAGCGGAGCCAGGCCGGTGAGGTGCAGTGGGAGGGGCCGCGCACACACACATACACACACACACAAACACACACAAAGCAAACACGGGCACGCACACACACACACACTCACACACACACACACACACACACCCTCAGAGGTGCACATGTGGGTAAGAAGCAGCATCCCAAAAGAGATGAGAGAATTTTTATTCGGGGAACTTCAATGAGCTCCGATTGCAGTGGGTTGTTGTGGGATGGTTTCCATGGCAACCCCCGGCTTTTCCTCCCCAAAGACTCTGCAAGGACAGCTTCCAAGGCTCCTTCAGCTCCACGACTGAGGCTCCCCCGGCTGTCAAACTCCAGCGTCCACCCCCACCCATCACCTTCTCTGCTCCCACCCCCAACTCCGGGCTCCCGGGTCGCTAGAACCGGATCCCAGGGAGTGTCCTGCCACACGCAGGGCCACTCCCACCTCCACCCCCATCTGCCCCAGACCCTGCCTGCTCTCCCCAGCCCCAGCCCCAGGCTGCCCCCCAACAACTTTGGGAAGCAAGTCTGGTTAGCCCCTTCAGAGGTGACTCAGGCTTAGAGAGAGGTGGCGACTACCCAGGTCCGACTCCGAGTTGGAGCTCTTTCTGCTTGGTGTGTGTGGGCGGGCGCGCAGTCCACGAATACCAGGGTCTTAGACCCCCTTGCCTGGCCTCCCACCCCACGGCCAGAGCAGGCATTCCTCCACTGCGTTCATTCACATCTCCTAAGCATCTTCATGCTGGCCCGGCTCACCATCTAGAGCAGAGACAGACTTCGAACGAAGAAGCAAAGGAACACGTCGAGGCCCCTCAGGTGTTCCCAGGCATGTGGCCCCTCCCCACAGAGGGCAGTCCTGAGGACCGGGATCTGAGACCTCAGACCCAGGCCCAGGAGGAGCCCACAACCCCACCGTCTGAGGATATCTCTCGGATCCCTTAGATCCCTCAGCGATCACCTGGACCCCTTTGGCAAAGGAGAAAAGAGAGGGCAGAGAGATGAAGGGACTTGTCCCAGGCCATTTAGTTGTGGAGCTGGGATCGGAAACCTGCCCCTGGCTGGTCCCCACGCCCACGAGGCCCATCACTGCACACCCAGGAAAGTGCACACACCCAGGCACTGCGCTCTGCCTGGGTATGTCCAAACTTGAAGTCACTCCTTCTCCTACCCCTCAGGTGGCATCTGGCATAAGAAGAAACCTGGAACCACCTCAAGGCACCTCTCTGGACAGAGGCTGGTTCGGAAGGGTCTTCCCCCAAGGCCAGGGGCTCAGGGTGGAGCAGAGCCCCTTGCAGAGATACCCCTCCTCAGTTAGCCCAAGGGTCGCAGCAGTGGGGGCCAGCGGGCCACAGAGTAGCACCTGGCCGCCTCTGCCCCTGCCCAGCAGGGACGGGGCGCAGGTGCACCCTTTAAAAAGAAGATGTCAGCGGACTCGTGGGGTGGAGCACCTGCTGCCTATCAAGAGCATTTCCTGTGCGTTATCTCACCTTCTTTAATCCTTACCCAGCGATTCAAGGGAAGGATTATCACCTGCAGTTGGGGTGGGGGATGGTCTTTCCCCCTGCCAGCTTTAATCAGTCTCTTTGCTAAGACAGAGGAAATGACACAAACCTGGCTAGTATAATTATTAAACGGCAATCATGATGGGATGTCAGCACCCCGGCAGAATGAAGAGGGCATCCGTGGAGGGGAGTCGGTGCAGGTGGGGTGAGGAAGGCATCCATGCCCGCGGGGACGGGAGGGCGGCAGTGGCAGTAGAGGACCCGGTATTGTGGCA
The DNA here is from genome assembly GCA_963575035.1 of Avahi laniger. Lineage (NCBI taxonomy): Eukaryota > Metazoa > Chordata > Mammalia > Primates > Indriidae > Avahi > Avahi laniger. Next base: position 1,514 of record CAUYSK010015780.1, on the reverse strand, counting down.
GAGGCACCCTCCAAGCTGGCCTCAGTGATCCTGGCGTCCAGGTGTCCACACCTTAGTGTCGTTCCCTCCCACATTATGTCTGGGTGGCTACAAGAATATGGTGAAATAATGGCGTGTGATTTCCGAGTCTAGACTGTGAAAGACATTGCCACTTTCATCTTGTCATCTCCTGGGTCCCTCACTCTGGGGAAGCCAGCTGCCACACTCGAGCAGCCCTAGGGACAGGTCTACAGGGCATGAGACTGAGTCCTCCTGCCGACGTCCCACGCCAACTTGACATTTTTACTAACTTTTTATCTGCTGTTCTACCCACCACTAAAAGAAGGATTGTGGTGTGAGTGCTCCATCTTGGAACAAATCCTCCAGCCCCACACAGCCCTTCACTCAAAGGACGACAGCCCGGCTGGCACTTGATTGCAAAGTCACGAGAGCTGAGAGATGACAGCCGGAATCCCTTAGCTTACTGACCCCCAATTCCTGACCCCCAGAAACTGTAGAATAAATGTTTTTTGTTGTTTTAAGCCACAAAGTTTTGGGGCAATTTGCCATGCAGCAATAGCTCCTATAATTATATAGGAATTGATCAAATATATAAGGAGAAGTAAAGACGTTTAAAAATAATGGCAGTCAGCTTTCTCACTACTGAAGGGAATTTCAAATACAGAAAGGGAGAAAATCAGAATGAACCCTGTAGTGTTGTACAGAAGTTAGAGCTCATGGTTTCCACTATCTGTAGATAGATAGAGAAATAGAGATGTAAATGTGTGTATAGGTATGTGTATATACACGTGTATAAACGCGGATATTTCCAGCTCCATCCACCCAGAGGACCGCAGAGCACTCCAACGGCAGTGAGCACACCTAGTGCCCAGATCTTGGTCTCTAAATATCATTCTCTGTCACAGAGAACCAAGGCTCCTTAGGGAAATAGCTGATTCCAGGGCAGTGACAATACAAGTTGAACCTGAATTGACACGCCTTGCCGGAAAGTAAGACAGTGTGCGAAGGAGGAGACGCATCAGAAGGAGCTCCCACTGGCCAAATCTGGAAAAACCTGAACGTCAAAACGAGTATTGCTAATAAATGATAACTCACTGAATCAAACAGAAATCCATTAAGCCCACACTGATATAAATTAAAAAATGAATAAAATGAAAGCTTGATAAAGAGTTGGTCATTTACACATTTCAAAGTACCACCCACACAAAATATCTATTAATTAAAAATGGAAAAAGAGTAATTTCATGGTGGAGAAGCCTAAGGTACTATTTTAATCAAGCTATCAGGAATGAGGCAAATGAAAATCCTGAGCCGCCTGATAGGATGCAATAAAAAGAACGTAGCGTCACTTCCGTGATGTTCCTACAAATATGTGAGTTTTTACTAATTTTTTTATCTGCTTGTTATATCAGTTACTGAAAGGGGAATTGTGGATTTGTATAATTCTCTGTTTAGTACTCTTGACTTTTGCTTTATGCATTTTGAGGCTACATTAGTAATTAATTGCATGTAAA
>CAUYSK010015778.1:0-46684 GCA_963575035.1 Avahi laniger | reverse complement strand
AAGAAATTAATTGAACAACTGAAAATATATAGAAAAAATTAGCCGGGCATGGTGGCGCATGCCTGTAGTCCCAGCTACTCGGGAGGCTGAGGCAGAAGGATTGCTTGAGCCCAGGAGTTTGAGGTTGCTGTGAGCTAGGCTAACGCCACGGCACTCACTCTAGCCAGGGCAACAAAGCGAGACTCTGTCTCACAAAAAAAAAAAAAAAAAAAATGTGTTTTTTGTTGATCCCAACATACATATATATCTGTATCTATGAATTTGTTCATCCCTTGACATAATTCCCTAAGCTCCTTAATAGTTTTCTGCCCTCTGATTGGGAAGCACTTATTTAAAATATTAATTTTTGACTGAACTTAGTGGACCTGTACAGTGCAACTTTAGACTAACATAACAAGACAAATGCCAGACCTTTTAAAAGATAATTTTTTAACCTTAAATTTAGGCTCCAGATTTTATTTCCTTCTTACCTTCTTCACATTTTCTTTCTGCCTCCCTTCCTTCCTTTCTTTCTTTCTCCCTTCTTTTCCTTTCATTTGCTAGGCTGGATGCCTTCATCATTTAAATGACACATTAAGGCTAATTCATTTTGGCTGATACTAAAGGTGGACTTGAACCTCGTAACTGATGATAATAATCACTGATGCAAGGTTTACCATGTGTTAGATGAAGGCTTCACATATATTACGCCATTTAGCTCTTATATCTGTGGACATAGGTTCTATTATTATTATCATCATCTCTTTTTTCCTTTTATATATCAGTTTGAATACAGATTCTCGTATCTTCATTACATAGGTTGACCTTCAAGCTACAGGTTTAGCAGTTGCTAAAAAGCAAAAATCAATCTGGCTCTTATTTCTGTCCCAAGCTGCCAAAAACAAAGGGTTGGGAAGAACTTTTCTAGGCTGCCAATTCTTGTCGAAAGCAGCTCCCTTAGTCTGCTTGGCAAAAGCAGGACGGCAGGTGGGGTCTCCCATGATTGCCAAAGCAAGGAGGGCTTCTGGTGGAAATGGAGTTCCATGGTATATTTCTCTCCTGGGCTTAGCTGCTTTTCTATTTCTTCTCTTTCACTGTGTGTGTGTGTGTGTGTGTGTGTGTGTTTACTTCAGGTCTTGATCTGCTTCCTTCATCTGTCTTCAAGTACACTTGGAGCTCTTTCCACAGAGATAATTTCAAAAGTTTGGGAGCCATGTTCTGGGTTTTATCCTAAGGGCAAATGTTACAATTTCCAAACATCTATAGGCAGTGTTAAAATTCATTATCCTGTCAATTGCCTTTTGGCCTAAGTGTAAGGGAAGCCGAGGCACCCTACCCTAGATTCCATCTGCTACTCTTTATGAGGGGACAATAATAATTTATTATGAGTCAAAGGGCAAGTCAGTGAATAATGTCTTTGACACCATCCATGATATCATCTTTATTGCAAGTACAATAACAAGTTTCACAGGGCCATTCTTTACAGTACACTGGAACATCTAACTATGACATAATGCCAAAACTCCCATCAGTAAAATTAATTCCACAAGGGGTAAAACACAGTGTGTAAGTTTCTGATGGTTTGATGTGAGGATAAACTTACCCAATGCAATGAAGAAATCCATCACAAATATTACTTCTTTTTTTTTTCTTTTATAAGTTTATTTATTTCAGCATATTAAGGGGGTACAAATGTTACAAATATTACTTCTTGTACAGCAGTGAATTCTAGGTTAAATCCTTGGATGAGTGAAGATATTTTATGCAGGCCATTGTCTTTAAGATTGTGAGGAACCCAAGAAATCACTGAAGATCTGCATCTAAATACACGGTCATCCCCCTTCTCTAATCATGTGCCATGGGAGAATCCTAGTGAGCAGAAAGAACTGCTAGATGTTCTTATAAAGCAATTTGGGGTTGATGCTATTGGAGAAGAATGGATGACTGTAGAACTAAAAAATAATAAGCCCCAAATTCATTAATTCAGCCTCGATTAAAATTAAGCTGAAATCAGAAATTTCAAATATTAATAATAGGAACCTTGAAATAATAAGAAACTGCTGATACATGTGTTTTGGCAATACAAAACACTGAGTTGATTTCTTAACATCTTGTATTGAAATATAAGAAAGTTAGAAAATGTTTGTATACCAGGTACCAGAAAACCTGGGTTAATTTAATCTCTATTCTCTTTTTTTCTTCTTACGTTGTGTTTCTGTCTACTGCTCTTTGATAAAAAGAGCAAAGACTTTTCCTAAAATATTGAAATTCTAATAGTTTTTAATAGTTTCAAAAACTGCTGACTTATAATCTTGAGGCTTTTAATGTTTGTTATAAAAGATTACATTTGTAGAATGTCCAATGGGGAAAGCTGTTAAAGTAGAAAACTATGTTTTCCATAGGAAGCTGATTGTATTTATCAACTATGAAGAGATTTCTGTTGTCTTCTGTTATGCTAATATTTATTCACCCCTTCCTTCACAGCAACAGAATTTCTAGCTGGGTACCGGGCTACCTGGACTATAGGCAGTGTGGTGTAGCCATCTGACTGAATTATGGCCAATAGGATGTGAGCAGAAGTAATATTTTAAAAATATTCTCAAAAGGAAAGAAGATGCCCTACTTCTTCCCTTCATCTTTCCTGGGGTCTGGAATGTGGATGGAATGGCAAGTTATCTTGGAAAATGCAGATGAGGATAGAACTCTAGTGATACAGAGCAAAGATAGAAGGATCGGGGTTTCTGACCCTGTTGAGGGGGTCACACCCCCCTAATACCTCTTATCTCCAGACATTATTTATATGAGAAAGAAATAAATGGATGTTTTATTTAAGTCACTATTATTTTGGGACTATTTACATGTTGTTGAACCTAACCCTAACAAATCCTAGTCCACAAACCAACTTTGTGCTAACTGACCTGCTGACTGTGACTTCATCGATTAGCTTCAAATTAACTCGATCAAAATAAGACTTTCTAGATCATCTGGAGGCACATACTTAAATATATCCCTATTGTAAAAAAGGTATTTTACAAGTAGAACAAATAAGTGACTCTATTAATTATAGAAACGCAATATAGAAACTCAATTTTCTGAGATAATTGTCAAAGCCCCAAAGTTGTATGCCTTAGACTCAGAGCTATCCAACAGAACTTTCCCCATTGATGGGAATGTTTTATATCTGTGCTGCCCAATATTGCAGCCATTAGCTAAATGTGGCTATTAAGTGCCTGAAATATGGCTGGTATAATTGAGAAATTTTTAATTTTATGTAATTTTAAGTAATTTAAATGTAAATAGCTACAGTCTTAGTCATGGCTATAATAATTTTAGTTTTCAAAACTTATAAAGTTCAATGACATAGCCACAGAATTTTTCTCTCTCCCTGAAAATTTCAACTTTCTGGTGAATATTCCAACATAAATGGATTACAAAATAAAAGCTTAGGTATCTTAAGCATTTATAAGGCTGTTAGTCATAAATCAGTTAAATATTGGAGAAAGAGTGGTTGTCTGCAAAATATGATCTTTTTGATTTAGTATAATTGATATTTAGCTCTACTTCAGAACAATAATTAAGAGTAGGGCCAATGATCTATTGAGGCCTTTCCTAGATTATGACAATAAAGCCAATTAATTAAATAAAGGAGAATACTTACTTTCTGTCCTCTCTGGTGGGAATAAAATGTATTCAGTTTGGCCAAAAGTGGTAATATCCATAGATTAAAAGCACAGGTGAAATTAGAACAAGATTTCAGCACAGCTCAACTATTAATAACTTACTGTGTGACCTTGAGCATGTTGCCTAATTATCAGTTTCAGTTCATTGTCTATAAAATGAAGATAACAATAATACCTACGTAATAGATTTGTTAGGCTCATATGAGATAATTTGCATTAAGCACTTGGTACAGCAGCAGGATCAGAGTAAACACCTGAACCTTACAGAAAGGTCACAACCTGGTTCTAGAACCAAAGGATGAAAATGAAAACGATAAATAAGGAGAAATACTCCAAAGCAGACAGTCTTGGTCACCGATGGGAAGGCACTGATCTTGCAAACGCTTTGGGATACTTCTCTGTGGAGGAAGAGGTGGAATATATAAAAGTTAGAAGATTATCAAGTAATTAACATATGACCAAATAGAGTATGATTTAATACGGGTGATGTAAGTGTTAAGAAAAATCATGTCTACTTTTCTAGAAAGCCGAATCAGAACCAGAGATTTCTATCATAAGATTCAGCAAGCTTAAAAGCAGCCTCGTGTTGTTGACAAAGATAAAGATTGGTCAAATATACCCTGTATATTTATTTATTACCCTAAAAGGTCAAAAATCAGTGCAGATGGAAAATTAAATGTTCTATAAGAAGATCCGATACACTTTGTTTGTACTCATCAAACTAACCATCTTTAGGAAAACTACCTTTTTATTGGGGTCATGATGTAGGGTGAGAAACTTCACATATGAAATAAATAAATTGACTAATTCTCACTTTTAACACTTTTAGTGCTGAAATATTTGCTGGACATTTGCTATTTTTTTAATTTAGGTGTATAGGGGAAGAAAGAATTTAGGACTAAAAGAAAACAGGAGTAAATTAGGAAAAAATTATGGTCTTAATAAAAGTGGGCAAATCTAAAGAAAGTTGTGTGGACCAAATAAAAATGTTGCCCATATAATAACCTCTAATAACATATATCAGATTGTTTTACCCAATTTTCAGCCTGATTTTTTATTACCTTATTACCTTTTTTATTACCTTTGTGTATTCTTGCCCTAAAGCCAGTGATCTACCAGAGGATGTTACTACAAAATCATATGACTCTCATCTCAAAATAAAAATATGAGTAAAAATATAAGTAATCTGAAATGTGAGATTTTCTTACTTTTATGACCTACTCTGGCTGCTTTTTAGGGAGGAATGTTAGCTATTTCACGGGTTGCAGTCCCTAGAAGACAGGAGTGTGTTGGGGGCAGGGGGGGGTTTAAAGGAATAGTGATAAAAAACTGGTGTTGCTTAGAACTGGCTAAAGCTGTAGCCACTAGCATAGCATGACATCCTGGATTTGGCAAACTAAGTTGATTTGTTTTGAGATACAGGCATCTAACCAGTTCCTAGACTTGGAGGAGTTTTCTGGCATTGTGGATCCATCATATTTTTTATTGTAAGCATCAAAAACCATCCCCAGGTAACTTAAATTAAAAAAGAATTGTCAGGCAACTCACAGAATCAATAGGAGATCAGAAGAATTAGGCTTGGAAAATAGGAATCAAAGGAGGTTTGGCTGCAGGAAACACAGCTGGAGTTTCACCACCTATCAATACCTTTATCACTAGACCCACGATGCTGGTGCTGTCACCAAGTACAATTTCTCAGCCATCCCTAGATCTCTGTGTCACCATGACAAGAGTCAAAGTTTCTGATGAAAGCATCTGATTGCCCAAACCTAGGTCCTTTACCTTACCTGTTAGGAATGAGGCAAATTATTGAGTCCTTTTGGCTTCCACTTCAAGATATAGACAGTGGAGAATTATCCTCCAGAGAAAAGGTGTTGAAATTAGAAAAGATAAATGTTCACAATGCTTTCAGGACTAGGTCCCATAGAGGTGGATTTATTGGTACATCAAGCAAGCAGGAAGCTCTTTAAGGAGGTAGAGTTAGGCCAGGTGGAGTTGGATAATGTGAGGAAGCTGCTTGAAGGAGAGGCATGTATTACATCAGTAAAGGACAACTTTAAATCTTTACCGTACTTACATAATCAAGATATATATATTAAACACGGAACAAGGCATGCTGGGAAGATGATGGCTCAACAAGTCCCATCTTCCCTTCCCTCTAATCACTAATAACTCCAACCCCGAACCTCTGCTGGGCTAACTAGGAGGTGGGGCTGGGAGGCAGTTGGGACCCGGAACAGGTGTGGCACGAGCCATAGTCATGTTGCTGAGCCTCCCTGCCTGCTACTGCCCTCCCCAAAGCCAGATAAAGCCCAGACAAAGCCTGGGGAAAGATTTGAAAGCTATAGTTCCTGGGGAGGGCTTGGCCCATGGACGTCTCTGAGCACTCAGGGAGAAGGTTGACATTGGTTAGCATGAGTGTGCCTGGAAGCTGAAGGCGAAGGCTGGGTTCTCTCCAATTCTGAAGTTGAGAGAAGATAAGTGCCCCATGAGAAGAGAGATATCTTCCCAAATCCTCAGCAGGGGATTGAAAACCTTCGCACCAGTGGAATGGATCACAGGGTCAGAGACTGCTGTGCTTCCACCACTCTTCAAGACTGCTACTGTTAAAGTATCTTCAAGAACAGATAAAAGAAAATAACACTGTATGTCAGGGGCCAGCAGCCAATGAGAGGAAGAGTGAATAAAATAAACAAAATCTGAGGAATTACTTGAGGGAAGAATTTAAGCAAACTATAAATAAATCCAAAGACCTCAAGATAGGGAAAGATACTTAGGGGAGAAAATGGTTGTATGGAAGGAATTTTGCAATATTTATCGTTAAATCAAAATGGATAACCATATCCATTTACTCGCATATGTAGTCAAATGATAGTGGATCATATACTATAATATCTGAGTGTATATAACCTAAGAGAAAACTAATACAGAAAGTAGCTAAAATTATTGAAATAGAAATTTTAAAATGGTATAAAGTCTAAAAAACCCCTGAAAACTGGTTTTTTAGAAAAGCTGATAGATTAAATAAGTCCCTTGAGTATTTGACTAAGGAAAAAAGAGATAGAGCAAATAAGAAATCCGGAAATACTATTGCAGAGAACCTACCTCACAGAAATAAAAGCAGCACAGTAAGTAAGAGTATGAGATGATGTTTAGTTTAGCATTTCTGTAGTGATAAAAAACTGGAAACAAATGCCTAAAGATAAGAAAATGGAGAAATTAAAATTAGAGTACCTTCACATCATGGAATATCATATAATCATTAAAAAGAATGAAATCAATTGACTTGTGGGGATTGCCACAAACTATTGTTGAAGGAAATAAATAAGAAACAGAGATATGCACACTATGACACTATATTTGTAAAGCAAGTAATACCAAAAATTCCACTATTTATTTGACAATTTATGAATATCTATGTGTGTATGTATGTATAAATATGCTTGTATGTGGCCGTATGTATATGAAAAGTACACAAGGGTATACACTGGTGCTTACGTGAGTATTAGGTGGAGAGTAGGTCAGGGAGAGTGGAGTGGGAATGAAGGTGGGAGACGGAAGCACATAAAAAAGAGGCTATTTAAAAAGGGTCCATCATGTAAAATATAATCCTATTTATGGAAAGGGATGTATATGTGTGTGAATATTTATATATAAATAAACTTTTAAGCAAATTAAATTAAGCAAATAAATAATTTTATGTAAACCCCAAATACCATATAATTTCATCTTACTGAAATATTTCAGTAAGAATTTCCATGTATTTTTATGTATGCTTGTATTGGTATTATGAACCAGGAAAAAGGAAAGAGATGGAAGGATGCCCACTGGGTTGCTAGCATTGGTCCCCTTAGGGGGTGGAAGTAGAGCAGTGTGGGGTGGGAGGGATATAATTAGCCTTGTTTTTATAGGTTTTTGAACTGTGTTGCTTCACTTGTTGCTCCACTTATGGAAAAACTGGCTATTCAGTCCTTTGGTAGGCCTTAGAATTGGAAGAGCCTTTAGTAATATCTGCCATCTTTTCTCTCATACTCAAGGGAGCATGCTTGAGCAGTTGTAAACATAAAATTGTTAAATAGCAAATTGTTAGTGAGAAAACAAATGCATGACTTTTTACCGAACTTGTTAAAGTTAAGATAATATTTAACAGTCAAAGGCACCACAAAGCAGTAGGGGAATGAGCTTGTGAATTCTGAGGGGAAGAATTTTATATGCATTACTCTATGTCCTAAAGAAACAAATCTAAATTTTGAAAATATTTTGCATGAAATGCTTTTAAGTAGATATATTTAACTATTCTCCAGGTTTTGGACATACAAATTGTTTTCCAAATAATAATATAATAAATTTTTTTGTGCTGTCATTAAAAGTGATATTTAGAAAGATGATAGGCAAACCCTTTTTCAAGAATAAACGTTAAAAAAACAAAGAATGATAGGTGTGAAAATATCCCCCACCCCTCCAAAAAAGACCTACCCATAGAAAGAAGACAGAAAGGAAATATAGTGCACCAGAACACCAACACTGGTTGTTCTTCAAAAGCAATGTTATACGTATTTACAAATAGTTCTATTATTCTGTTTTGTCAAACTTTCTGTAATGAGTTTACACTATTTTATAATGCGAAGTAAAACCAATAAACTTAAAAAAGAAACCAATAAATTTAAAAAATTCAAGTGTAAAACTTTATTTTGACAAAAAGCATTTATAAGCATGCTGTTGAGGTTTTTTTTTTTTATAATGTTCTTTCATTATTTCTAGCATTACATAGATGCATGAAATATTAAGGGCAGAATTACACATAATATCTTTAGTTGGGCCAAAAAAATCTCTGCATTCAAAAACAGAACTATGTAAGACATTGTAGACAGGAAAATATGAGAATGTTCTGAAGTTAGCATTTTGGATCCATTATCAGGAAAATACCAGCTTGGCATGAGGTATTGAAGAGAGGAGAAAAACAAAAAAGATAGGCTATTTCATTGCTAATATGACAAAAGCAGAAACATTACCAGACCAGGCCTAGAATAGTTCAACTTCCTCTTTCATTTAGTTAGTTAATTTCATTCATTTGTTTTCACTTATTCATTCATGCAAATATTCATTCATTCATGTATCATATACTAAGATAGGTGAGTTAACTTCTCTGAATGGCAGTTTCTTCACGTGTTAAATGGGGACAATAAGTAGGTACTACTAACCTTCCTTACAGGGTACTTCTGAAAGAAAGGGATAATGAATGTGAAGTTTTGGCACCTAATAGATACTCAAAAAATACAACCTGTTATTGTTACTATCAATTTTATTAGTGGTGACCACTAAAATTAGTGCCAATCTTATCAGTGCTAACCACTCTTGGCAAAGGTTTCACAATTATTCCAGGGAGGAGAAATTGACATCACAGTGTGTTAGATGCTACTTAAAATTAATGGGGTAGAAAACTGCATGTGTTTTATCCCACAAAGTAGATTCAGTACAAATTTTAAACTAATTTTTATTGTCTATGCTAAGTCCTTAGTTGAAAGATGTCTTTTGGTCCCTGCGTCAGGGTGGCCTAACCTGTATTTTCACTAGCTCTGCCACTGAGACAGGCTATCCCCCTTGTCTAGTCTATGTGTCCTTACGCATTGGAGCTAACAAGAGGCTGACTATAAAACTTAAGAGGAAAACTAGTGAATTAGATGTCTATAGGGAGTTTTGAAAAGCTCTGCTATGTTCCTAGTAGTAGTTGAAAGGCTTCTTGGTGATAGGTGAGTCACCCCTTACCTGTATGTGAGGTGATGACATGGACCCTCAAATCCTTTCAGAGTCTGCTGCTAGGCTTCCTGGTAGAAACTGCTAGATGGAAGTTTTTCTGTGAGCACCTGGCAACAGTAACCATGTATCCCAGTGGCAAATGCATCTCCTGGCCACTTCGAATAGCAACAAGAATCTCCAGATGGAAGGTTGCTACAAATGAGATTTTATATAGTTAAAAGAACATTTGGAAGTCTGGGGATATACATGTACTTTACGTGAATCTAAATTCAATTTAGACAAACACCATGGCCTTCTGGCACGCAATAAAGGAAGGCAACTGAGATGCATATTCCCATGAGGTGGTAACTCATTAGGCGGAGTAGTCTAACCTTTCAGTGGTTGTGGTGAGGATTCCATGAGAAAATGCAAGCACAGTGCCTAGCATAGTCAGCACTCAATAATGGGAACTATTATTTCTGTTGTCAACATCCTAATCATCATTATTGTGATCCGTGGTGATTACCCGAGGGCTCAACTAAGCTTAAGTCTAGTTGATTGCAGAATGAATTTAGTGCAAGGGAGACTGCTTTTCTGGTTATAAAATCTGGCTTAGGCAGCACAGAGGTTGCGACACATACAGGTATCCTGTTTTTTCCTCCTGACTCCATATGCTGGCTGTTCTTTTTCTGCCCTAGAAATCAGTATTGCAGAACACCTTTTTTTAATGCCCATTCCCCTCTGATGCTGGGATACACAAGTGCTACATACTCCCATTGAATTTACTCAGATTTGATTAAAACCGGCAAATTGTGGCGAAGCAAAACACCATAGAAATTCATGAATGCCACAACTATATACAGTTCAACAGTACTGATGGCTGTCTTAGTTTGGGCCCCTCTCTGAAGCAGAGCCTGGAACGAGGATTTGGGTGCAGGTAGTTTATTTAGGAGGTGATCCTATGAAGCAGGAGTGAGGGACTTGGGAGAGTGAGGCAGGAAAGGAGGAAAAACACATCAGGGTGCATTGCAGAGGTTGTCATGTTAAGCAAGGGGATCTAGATTCTCCCAGGACCTCTGAGAAGCATCCATCTGAAAGACTGGCTCCAGTCACACATTGTCAAAGATTGCCCAAAGCTTTACTGCTCTGAAATTCTGTGCTTGTGCTTGTAGAATTCAGAAAACAAAACCAAAACAAATAAATCAGGGGTGTGTGTGTGTGGGGGGGAGAACTTCTAGAAAGGTGGAGTAAAGACCTCCAAAAATCTGCTCTTCCATACAAGCAGTAAGAACTGTCAAAATCATTTTTTTCAGAACTATGGAAATTAAAGGCTTGCAGCAATTCAAGGAGTGTTTACTTAAGAAAAACAGCTGAATCTCAGTAAGAAGAGGAAGACTGTGGCATTCCAAAGTGCCCTAACACCATCCCACTCTCACAGCTGGGTGAGGCATTGTAAATCAGCAATCTTGAAACTGGTAGCTGTGAAAACAGCAGCCTATAGCAGCCACTGCAGGGTGTAGAGCAGGTTTGGAGCTCCTCAAAAGCCCACTCCCAGAAAGGTATCGCTATTTGACCTGTCAGCTCACTCAAAATTTTTATTCCCAGGGCTTGTCTTTGACCTGACCCAGAGTTTGCTCTGCACAAACAGCCTTTCTCACAGTGAATTTATCAATAATAAGAAGCAATTGTTTAACATTGCATTACCAGAAGTGCCCTTACGCATTGGAGCTAACAAGAGGCTGACTATAAAACTTAAGAGGAAAACTAGTGAATCAGATGTCTATAGGGAGTTTTGAAAAGCTCTGCTATGTTCCTAGAAATCTAGAAGGCCATGTGCGTTCACAGGGCCGTGCACATGCTTAGCAAAGGCCTGGAAGACCCTAAGCTCTCAACCTTTGGCTGATCTTAAGGCTCTGTATTAGCAGGAAGTGAAGGCAAAGGCAGAGTTTGAAATGGCCTGCTGGTGTGTGCCCCAATATACACACAGATCCCATAGGGAAAGCTTGGGAGATTCATTGGTGCAAAGCATTTAAGGAAATCTCTGTCCAGTTATTAGCTGACCACTAAGCTAACCAAGCAGAGACTCCAATGGTATAGGACAAAGAAGATAGACTTTACAGAATTAGTCCAGGAAAGTCACTAAACATTCAACAGCAGTGAAAAAAAGAACAACCCCTGGGAAAGGAGAGGAATCTGATTTCCAGAGTTGTCACATTATATTATTTAAAATATCCAGTTTTCAACAAAAAGCTATAAGATGCGCAAAGAAACAGGAGGTTATGGCCCGTACATGGGGAAAAAAAAACAATCAATAGAAACTACACCTCAGGAAGTCCAGATATTATATTCACTATACAAAAACTTCAAATTAGGGCTGGGCACGGTGGCTCACACCTGTAATCCTAGCTCTCTGGGAGGCCGAGGCGGGCGGATTGTTTGAGCTCAGGAGTTCAAGACCAGCCTGAGAAAGAGCGAGACCCCGTCTCTACTAAAAAAAATAGAAAGAAATTAATCGGACAGCTAAAAATATATAGGAAAAAAAAAATTAGCCGGGCATGGCAGCGCATGCCTGTAGTCCCAGCTACTTGGGAGGCTGAGGCAGAAGGATTGCTTGAGCCCAGGAGTGTGAGGTTGCTGTGAGCTAGGCTGACGCTACGGCACTCACCCTAGCCCTGGTAAAAGAGTGAGACTCTGTCTCAAAAAAAACAAAACAAAACAAAACAAAACAAAAAAACCACTTCAAATTAGCTATTATAAATATGTTCAAAGATCTAAAGGAAACCATGACTAAAGAATTAAGAGAAAGTGTGAGAATAATGACTCACCAAATGCAGAATATCTACAAAGAGTCATAGGCTGGGCATAATGTCTCAAGCCTGCAAACCAGCACTTTTTGAGGCCAAGGCAGGAGGATTGCTTGAGGCCAGGAGTTTGAGGTTACAGTGAACTATGATCATGCCACTGCACTCCAGCCTGGGTGACAGTGAGATCTTGTCTTTCCTAAAAAAAAAAAAAAAAATAATAAATTACAAAGAAAAGAACCAAATGGAAATTCAGGATTTGGAAAGTTACTGTAGACTAAATGTTTATGTCCCCCCAGTTCATATGTTGAAACTTAATCTGCAATGTGATCGTATTTGGGGGTGGGGCATTTGGGAAGTGATTACATCATGAAGACAGAGCCCTCAGGAAATAGATTAGTCTCTCATTCCTTCCACTGTGTGAGGACATAGTAGGAAATCAGCAGTCTGCAACCCGGAAGAGGGCCCACAGCAGAACTCGACCATACTGGCAACCTGATCTTGGATTTCCAGCTTCCAGAACTGTGAGAAATAAATTTCTGTTGTTTATAAGCTACCCAATTTATAGTACTTTGTAATAGCAGTCTGAAGAGATTAAGACAAAAGTACAACAGCTGAAATGAAAAATTCATAGAGGAGAACAACAGCAGTTTTGACCTAGCAGAAGAAATGGCAGGAGAAAGAATCATGAATGTGAAAGCAGGTCAGTAGAGATTATCCAGTTTGTGGAACAGAAAGAAAAGAAAATAAAGAAAATGAACACAGCCTCAGAGACCTGTGTGAAACCATCAAGCATACCAAATACAGATAATCACATAATCAAAGTCCAAGAAGGAGAAGAGAAAGAGAAAGAGATAGAATATTTGAAGAAATAATGGTTAAAAACTTCCTAAATTTGATAAAAGGAACAGTAATCTACATATACAAGAAGCTCAACAAACTCCAAGAAGGATAAACTCAAAAAGATTGACACCCAGACACATTCTTCATAGTCAGACTTTTAAAAGCCAAAGCAAAAAAGACTATTGAAAGAAGCAAGAGAAAAGCAACTCATCTTGTACAAGGAATGCTCATAACAGCATCATTTGTAATTGTCAAGTGGAAACAAAGGCCCATTAATGGATGAATGGATAAACAAAATATGGCACATTTATATAAAAGAATATCATTTGGCCATAAAAAGGAATGAAGTTCTGATACATATTACAACATGGGTGAACCTTGGAAACCACGCTAAGTGAAAGAATCCAGTCATAAAATACCATGTCTTGTATGGTACCATTTATATGAAATGTCCAGAATAGGCAGATTCAAGCAGACAGAAAGTAGATTAGTGGTTGCTAGGGATGGGAGGAGGAAGAAATGGAAATTGACCACTAATGGATATGGGGTTTCCTTTTTGGGTGATGAAAGTGCTCTGGTGTCAGATGGTGGTGCTAGATGCACAATATCGAGAATACTAAAAACCACTGAATTGAACATTTAAAAAGAGTGAACTTCATGGAATGTAAATTTATTTAAATAAAGCTATTATTTAAAAAATCAAACAAACCACTTGGTGAGTGCTTGGGATGGGACACTGCCAGCTGAAGACAAATTTGAGCTCCCATGAAACTCCCCCACCATGGCTGAAATCAGAGGTGAATTCAGATGACGTGATATCTGGCACCAAAGAAATAGGCTACAATAGCCTGTGAATAGGTAAAATAAGCTACAGGTTATGTGCTATTTCTGGAGTTTTAGGGGTGAATTTGTGTTTTGCTATCCCACTTAAGCAAATGAAAGGGAAAATGAATGAATGGAAGTGGTATAATTTATACTGATTACCTTGAATCCTCTATAATTAATTTTTAAATAAAATTCTAAATTTTATATTCTAAATACAATTCCAAACTGTAATACTTTAAAAAATCATTAATAAATTTTTTTTTTATTTGTAACACATCTCATAACAGTTAGTAACCTAGCACTGTGTGGCGAGAACCTGGTCGAGAATCACTGCTTAAGAGATCATCTATTTCAGTGGATCCCAGAGTTTGGTAAGCACAGGAGTTACTTTAGAAGCTACTAAAATTTTGACTTTGGATCTCTCCTACTCTCTAAACTCCCTCCTCACTCCCCCACCAAAGAGTGTGATTCAGTAGGACAGGGGAGGGGCTCAGGTGTCTATATCACCCGAAAGCAACCCTGGTGATTCTGATGCAGGCAGTCTGTGGTCCCAGGTGAAAAACACTGATCTTGTCCAACTCACTAGTGTTAGATGATATAATTGAGACACAGAGTGGGCAAATGACCTATTTAAGGTCACGTGATAGAGGGAGAGATATAGAGTGGAAATTTAAATTCAGGTCATATCACCTGCAGTCTTGTTCTCTTTCCATTATATTACAGTCCTCTATGTTTGGGTTAGAACAGCCCTGTGGTCACAGCTCAGCTGTGCCCTGCAAAGCAGTGGATCATATATCAGGTAGCATTAAAGCCACCACACACTTGCCTATGGCTCAGGCAATCTGAATTTGTCCTGCCTTTGTGCATTAAAAGCGTCTTGTACAGAGCACCAGAATGTGAGTGATGCCACATGGCTGCTGTGGAAGGGCCATGAATGCGAGGGTGTACGTGTTTGAAAGTACTTGGAGATTTAGGAGGGCGGTAACCCAAGGAGCTACAAATTACTCATTTCTTTTTAGACCAGAGCTACACAGTGCTGAGCATTTAAGTATTTTCAGACATGTGGATCACTGACTTCAATGTTCAGTTTCCTGCTGGCATCTCATATCATGAAACCACACTGTAGAGAATTCCAATTCATAGTTAGAATAGTTATAAATATACTTGGCTACAAAGAACAGAATGATAGAAGGTATGAGACAGAGAGCTATGTATACTCTGCAAGGATAAAAGATTATCGTTCAAACTGTATTATAATTTTATATCATGGGCTGGGCTGAGACAAGGGAGAAAAGGGGTTCTAGGCTAAGAAAACTTCATTTGGTGGCATAAGAGAACATGGTGTTTTGGGGGGACTGGGAGATACGGAGTGTGGTGGGGCTGGGTTAAGGAGCATGTTTGTGTGTTGGGGGGAGTTGGGAGGTGGTGGGGGAGGTGGGGTTGTCAGGATGGGGAGGTGGATGAACACTGAGAGATGAGGTTGGAGTGGGAGCCAGGATCCAGATCACGGAGGGCCTCAGATGCTATTTTAAAGAGCTTGGACATCATCTTATTGACAATAGGGAAGCACTGGAGGATTGATTTCAAGCAGAGGCATGATGCAGACGGAATTGCAGTTTGGAAGGATCAGGTTCGAGTGTGGAGAGAACTGGAAAGGGGATGCAGGGACACAGACCAGTTACAAATGACAAGCGCCTGATCTAAGGTCATGGTTATCAGTTCTTCCCAAGCTTGAGGACAACCAATTTCAGTTGCTGCCACTGGATGAGTACTCAGGAGGTACAACATTTGGGACTGTTCTCTTTTCTGCCTGTTTATTTCATAGGAGATGTGTCTATAATGAGATTTGAGAATCAAATTTCAGAGAGACAGGCTTGGATGATGGGTATAAATGTTTCAAGAAAAACTGGTAAGAAGAGAGGAAAGGATGAGGAAAAAGGGGAGGGGAGAAGAAGAGAGAAAAGAGAAAATATACATGAATATCTAAACTTAGAAGAAGAATCATGCCAGATTCAATGCAAAAATATTTTGTAAGGATTGCTTTAAGAAAAACACTCAGAATTTTCAAGTTGGATATCTTCTTTAGTGATTACATTTATTTCTAAATGCATTTAAAGGACTCATTATTAAATTAAATGAATTATCTCATGGTGATCTCATGTATATATATCATGCCAAAGAGGTGAAGTGTTATTGGGCCTCATGAAGGAAGCGCATCAGCACTCTGTGGTTTGACAACGTGCATTCTGAGCAGGAGCCAGGGCCTATCTTCATCACATCTCAGAGGAGTTCAGATTTTCTGAGAAGGGGCTGAAAAATGTGCTTTCCCTGGGGTGGTGGAGGCGGCTAGGGCTACAAGCCAAGTTACCAAATCCCTGTCTGGAGCATGTGGGCAGATGTGAAAAGTGGGAGGAATGTTCAGACCACACGGTTTTTCTAGTGAAAATGCCAATGCAAACTTGCAACCATAGCAACACAATGGCCTTACTAAAACACTGTCAGATTTAAATTTAAAACTAAATCTCTTTGTTCATTGCACTTAATTGACAAAAAACCTCTACTTTTTGCTAATAAGTTTTACATTTTATTTTTGTTTGCCTTCTATTCATTTGATTAGGAACATCCTGTTAATAGATGTCAATTCCTCCTTGAGAACCCTTTCCAGTACAGCAGCAAACATTTTAGGAATATAATCTGTCCTTGAAGAAGATAATTCTCTTATGAGTCTAGGAGGGATGAAGATCAAGAAAATATGAATAGGAAATCACGAGATGGCTTTAGAGGTTTCTTGTCTTGGCACCAAAATGAAATGAGAGTGATGGGTGGGTAGAGGGCCAGGACACTATGGGCATTGCAGCGGGGACATAAGAAGGAATTGCTCTGCAGATGTCAGGACTCTTTCTAGAGAGTAGGGCTGGAACTTAGAAGAGGGAGGCGAGTCATGCAAATCCAGGGTCAGATCCTGTCTTTATTCAAACTGTTGATTTTTAAAATTTTTTTTTAAGACAGAGTCTCATTCTGTTGTCCTGAGTAGAGTGCCGTGGCGTCATCATAGCTCACTGGAACCTTAAACTCCTGGGCTCAAGGGATTCTTCTGCCTCAGCCTCCTGAGTAGCTGGGACTACAGGTGCGCACCACGATGCCTCGCTAATTTCTTTCTATTTTTAGTAGAGACGGGGTCTCGCTCTTGCCCAGGCTGGTCTCGAACTCAGGAGCTCAAGCAATCCTCCCACCTCAGCCTCCCAGAGTGCTAGGATTACAGGCGTAAGCCACTGTGCCTGGACTGATATTTTGTTAATCATTGCTTTTTTTGCATTCATTTGGATTCTTACTTATATTACATGAAAATATTATTTATCTTAATTACTTTTTTGGTGCTTCTTAAAATTTGTGCCTGATATGTTGTCTCCCCTTGCCCTGCTAAGGGGAAGCATCAATAAAATAAGGGGAAAAAAAACATTAGACATTCTGTTTGCAACCTGAGCACTACTTGGGAAGTAAAGGAATGTCCTCTAGGTCCAGAGGTTCCTGGGGCTCTACCTCCTGTGGTTTCCCAAAGATAGGGTGTGTGGAATTGAACATTTCACAATCTAGGGAAGACAGTATCACTTTGTTTTTTTTTTCTTCTGGTTGCTTTGAAGATTTTCTCTTTATTTTAAGCAATTTGATTACATTATGCCTCAATGAAATTTTCTTCTTATGTTTTCAGTTGGTTGAACTTCTTGGATCCATGGATTTAGAGCTTTCATCAAATTTAGAAAAATTTAAACCACCATTTACTTAAATATTTTTTCTGTCCCTCCACTTTACATCAGGAACTCTAATACTCCAATTACATATATCTAGGACCACTTAAGGGTCTCTGATGCTCCCTTCATTTGTTTTTTCAGTCTTGTTTCTCTAAGAGTTTTATTATGGATGGTTTCTATTGCTATGCCTTCAAGTCCACTAATCCTATTCTATTTAGTGTCTAATACAGTGTTCATCCCACCCAGTGTATTTTTAATTTCATACATTGTAATTTTCATCCCTAGAATTTCTATTTGGGTCATTTCTGCATATTTCGTATCTCTTTTTAACACAATCTTTCCTCTACCTTCTTGAACATATGGAATATAGTTATAATAACTATATGTTTTAATGTCCTTGTTTACTAATTTTAACATCCCTGTCATTTCTCAGTCTGTTTCTACTGATGGATTTTTCTTTTTATTATGGGTTGTATTTTCTTGCTTTGTATGCCTAGTAATTTTGGATTGGATGCCAGACATTGTAAATTTTACCTTCTTGAGTGCTGATTAGTTTTATATTACCCAAAATATTTTTAATGTTTGTTCTAGGGCAGAAGTAAATTACTTGAAAACAGTTTCATTCTTTTGAAGCATGCTTTTAAGCTTTTTTAGGTGGAACTAGAGCAGCCTTTGGTCTAGGGCTGATTTTTCCTCACCACTGATTCTCTACCCAATAGACTACGAAATATGAGGCTTTCTACTCTGGCTGATAGAAACAGGAGCTATTTACAGCCCTGTGTGAGCAGCAAGTATTACCCCCTCTAATCCTTTTCCTGGCCTTAGATAGTTTCCTTCCGTGTATACATTGATAAGTTCCCAGCTGAAGATTCAAGGGGGACCCTCTCAAAGGTCTGGAGCTCTCTCTGTGCAGCTCTCTTCTATGATATTCTGCCTTGAGAACTCTAACTGCCTTGGCCTCCCACACTGCCAGCTCCATCTCCTCAGACCTATTTTCTGCACTGTGTCTTGGAAACCATCTAGGTAGTAAGCTGGGACAATTACAGAGCTCACCTTACTTGTTTCTTCTCTCTCAGGGATCAGTGTTCTGTGCTGCCTGGTGTCCAATAGCTTAAAATTGTACTTTTGTATATTTTGCCCATTTATCTTTTAGCCTTTTTCAAGAGAGAGGATCAACTGGGTCCTTGTTACTCCACTTTGACTGAAATGAAAGTCTCTATGAGTTCTGAATGTGGTTGATGAGTAATATATTCAGAAAACAAAATAAATTACATACTGAATGATCAATTAAAGCTTTTGCAATGGTTTAAGACACCCTAATAGAATTTACATCATATTTGCGTCAAAACTTAATTCTCATAATTTTATGTTCATAATTTTCACATAAAGACCTAGTGAGCAAGTGTCAAAGTTTCATTTCTCATTAATGAGGTAACCAGAAGGATGATAAAGTTAGTCTGGAAAGTGAGACAAAGAGAAGGCAAATGCCCTATTAGAAAAAGGGGAACTGGGCAGGGGAGAGAAAGAGAAAGAGAGAGAGAGAGAATGGAAAAATATTCTAGAATAAGATTGTTAAATTAGATATAAAACTGGTTAATGTCCTACAGGGAAATAAAATCATAACCTTTGGGGTTATTGTCTCAGCTGAACAAAAATAACTTTTATCTCTATTATACAAAAACTTATTTGCATATTTCTTTTCTACATGTTAACGTCTAACCTTTACAGACCTAAAAATGTCTAAATAATAGTAATAGTAAGTAAAATAAAAGTTATTTTCCCCTAGAGAGTCAGAAGACCCTCGGGTAGGCTTAAGACAATGTTTTAATAAGGCATTAAATGGACACAAGTAATCTTTTTGCATTATTTCTGTGTTTTAGAAAACTTTTTTTTTAAACATGGTAATTACCTATAAGTCAATGATATCTACCATTACCTAGCTGGTCACTCTGGGGCTACATTTGCTTATTTAATGAAAAGACTAAACAAGAGTGGTGGTTTTTTAACTGTGGTTATACGTTAGAACCATTCAGGAGAGCTTTTCAAAAATACCAAAGCCAGGGTCTCCTACAAAACCAACTAAATCAGACTCTTTGAGGGTGAAGCCTGGGCATCATTACTTTTTTAAAAAGTTCCCTAGTTATTCTAATGTGCAGCCACGGTTGAAAACCACTGATCTAGGCTGAGTTGCTCAGACCTCTTTCAATAATAATGCTCTGTGATTCTAAAGCTTGAAACCTAGGCAAATCACTTTTACACTGAAGAAAGCAGACATAAATACAAGCTCTGCTGACTGCACTGCATTCCCAGTGACTTGGAAATGATTCGGAGCTGCCAGCATTCATTCCATGGTATGGAAGCAGCAGGAAAGGCCAGGGGTGGGAGAGCTGAATGGCTGGTCTTTGTGTTCCAATTAGATACAGTCAGCTTGAGTTGTCAGAAAGAGATAGGAAAGTCTGCAGCCAATTTCTTAAAAAAAAAATAAAAAAAAATATATATATATATTTGTGTATATATATATATATATCTCAAAATTCATTTTGTGTCCCTGCCTCTCTAGTGCTGACCTCATCCCTACTTCCAGAGCAGGGACTCTTTCACACAGTTATTATTGGAGATTGCATTTCTGATTTAAGACTGTGCATTAATAAATCAAGACCATGACCAATAACATACACAAAAAGAAAATAGTACAAGTATAAGCCTTTAAAATAATTTCAAATAATGAAATTCTATTTTAAATTCTATTCCTTCATACTTGTTATCACTGAAAAACATTTTTTGTAACTTTTTAAAAACTGCAAAGCATTTTTAAAAGCAAGGGCTTTTGAAACTCTTCATCCTACAACTATGCCTATGAGAAACACATAGGATATGCAATTAACTGAGAAAGCCAGAAATTAAAAGTTGTTTAATTTGATAAGAGTTTTAAAAAATATATCATAAATTAATGATTTTTTTCAAATGGATTTTGGGCATCTTTCTTGGTTATTGTATGACTTCTTTTCTTTGATCTATTAACCTACTGCATAACATTAATAGACATTCAAATATTACACTATATTTTTACTTCTGGGATAAATACTAATTGATCGTGATGAATTGTTCTTTTAATATTTTATTTGATTTCATCTGTTTCCTTCTTGATACTTTTGATGATAATAATCTTCTT
This sequence comes from Avahi laniger, assembly GCA_963575035.1. Classification (NCBI taxonomy): domain Eukaryota; kingdom Metazoa; phylum Chordata; class Mammalia; order Primates; family Indriidae; genus Avahi; species Avahi laniger. The sequence continues at coordinate 25,899 of CAUYSK010015778.1, read as the reverse complement.
TCCTTTATAGTAAAACATCCCTGTGAGTTGGGTCAGGATGGTATTATTTTTCATAGCCATTTGATAGATTAGAAAACTGAGACACAGAGTAAATGACTTATTATCCAAGAATGAATGACATATAAGTGACAAAGCCAATACATAAATGTTTGATTTTTGGCTTAGGGATTTTTTTTTCTGTTCTCCACTAGGAAATTAGTGTTTTCATCAAGTAAATATCCTAACCACCAACTATTTCAGATAACTCGTGATATTTCACATAACTTACCAGTAATGTCTTAAAAATTGAATTTCATATTTTGCTATATCATTAATGCTATTTAACATCCTAATTCCTAATGCTCCCCCTTTTTCATTCTCCACAGTGAGAGTTCTCATAACTATATCTAACAATTGTAGGGCTTGGGAAAAATTACAGGGTGGAACTGGGAGGAGGTGAGAACAAGGGAGGTCAGATGAATGGTTGAGCCATCAGCTGAGCTAGAGAACCCACTAGGATGAGTAGATCTGAGGGTGGGCCTGGCAGGGATAGGCTTAGAGAGGCTTGGACACAATGGTTTGAGTTTCCAGGTGTGAAATCTACGAGGCAGTTGAAAACATAGTTCTGGAACTCTGGAGAGAAGTTGGGCTGAGCATGTACATTTGGTAGTGATTGGCATATAGATGGTACCAGAGTCTTGGGTAATGAATGAAATCACCCAAGGAGAGTTTGGGGAGCAAAGAGAAAGGAACACGACATGCCAACATTTCTGTGGATAGAGGACGAGGAGCCAAGAAGTGATGCAGAAAGATGAGTCAGAGAGGGAAAGAAAAACGCAAGAGAGGGCAGTATCTTGAAAGACAAGGGAAGGGAGGATTCTTCTCCTTTTTTACCCTCAATCCTATCTCCTTCCAGGACTCCCCATCTCAGTAAACGGCTCACCAACCACCCACCTACTGCAGTCAGCAAACAGCTATCTTTTTCATTACCTTCCCTCTCTCACCTACCCCCATCAGCAAGTCTTATCAATTCAACTCCTAGTTATTTTTGAATTTGTTTACTTCTTTCCCTTTCCATTGGCATCCCTGTCCCCAACCCTGGGTCTAAGACACCAATACCTCACCCCTGCGTGACTGCAATAGGCTCCTCACTGGTCTCTCTGCTTCTGATACTGGCACCCCACTATCTAGAATATTTACCTTCCGGCAAACAGAGAGAGCTTTTGTGAAAGCACAAGTAAGATCATGCCATTTCCCTGCTTACAACTCCCAGCAGTTTCTCACTGCACTTTGACTGAAATCCAAAATTTTTACCATGGCCTAAACGGACCCACATTTGACCCCTGCCAACTTCTCCAACCTCCTTCTGCACTATTCTCCCCCTTACTTACTAAATCTAGCCACAATGGCCTCTTCTGTGTTCTTCGACCATACAATGTCCATGCCCAGCTAAGGGAATGGCCTCTGTTGCTCTTTCTGTCTAGAATGATCTGCCCCAAACTTATGCAGGGCTAGCTGTTTCCTATAGTCAGGCCTCAAAGAGGCCTTCCCTGACCACTCATCTAATAGCAGATATTCATTAAACAATTTGACTATCCCTAATTTGAAACTCTAAAATCCGAAACTTTTTGAGTGCCGACTTGATGCTTAAAGGAAATGCTCATTAAAGCACTTCAGATTTCTGACTTTTGTATTAGGGATGCTCAACTTGGATACCATATTGCAAATATTTCCAAATCTGGAAAAATTTGAAGTCTTTTTTTTCCCCTCTCCCCACCCTCTAAAATTTGAAATCTGAAACATTTCTGCATTTTGGATAAGTGATACTCAATCTGTATTAGTTTGTAAGGGCTGCCTAACAAAGTGTCACAGACTGAGTGGCTTAAACAATAAAAATTTATTGTCTCACAGTCCTGGAGGCTGGAAATCTGAGACTGAGGTTTTGGCAGGTTGGTTCTTTCTGAGGGTTGTAAGGGAGAATCTGTTTCAGGCCTCTCTCCTTGGCTTGTAGAAGGCTGGCTTCTCCCCATGTCTCATCATGTGGTCTTTCCCCTATGCATGTCTGTGTCCCTTTTTATAAGGACACCAGTCATTATTGGGTAGGGCTCCCCCTAATGATTTGACTTTAATTTGATTGCTTCTATAAGAACCCTATCTCCAAATAAGGTCACACTCTGAGGTTCGGGGGGTTAGAATTTCAGTGTATGAGGGGACACAATTCAGCCTATAACACCCGCACCCAACTGCTACAGCATCATATGATCTTATCTCATTCATAGCATTTGTCCCTACCTGCAATTACATTGTTCATGTTTTGCTTGCATTTTATTATTTGCCTATGGGAGCTCCACAGAATAGGAACCTTGCTAGTCTTTGGAGAAGATTCTGCCAGTGTCCCTGACATAGTCTCTGTTACCATAGATACCGACAACTTCTCACTGCAAATGTCTGTGATTTTCTGTCTAAGGCTTCCTCTAGCATGCTTGCCCTTGCGTGGGGCAGCTGGAGGTGCTGGGAAGGTAATGACATGTGAGAGCTGGTGGAGGATTACCCCACCTTCCTCACCCCCTGTGGGGGAGAGTGCTGAGGTTTGCTGTCTGCCATTTCTGCTGAGATGTCTCCAGCAGGACTGAGCCAGTTCACCCATAGTGCTCATGAACAGGCCTGTATTGGCTTCTTCCCTCTTTGTTCACTTCCCCATTACCATATCAGTGCTTTCAGGGATCACTTCCCAAATAGACTTAACTCCTGTCCCTGGGTCTGCTTCCTGGGAGAACTCAATACAAGAAGGTCTTTACCACTGTATCCTTAGTGCCTGTAACAGTACATGATATGGCATTTACAATGAATGCTCAATAAATCATTGCAAATGAATCAATAGAGCAAGGTGGTTATTGATACTGTCTAATGCTGTAGAAAGAGGTCCAGTAGAAGAGAACTTTTAAAAAGAGTCAATTTGGTAATTGTGAGGCTGTCGGTGGTGGTTGTTCGAGGAGTTTTTTAGGATGGTAGGGGTGAAAGTCTCATTTTGGTAGGTAATATAAGTTGAGAAAGGTAAGCAGCAGGGGATGAGAAACGAGTTAACTTTATATGACAGCAGGATGGAAGGAAGCTTTTGTTTTGTTTTTGATGAGAAATATTTGAGCATATTTGAGGCTGATTCAATAGAAAAGGAAAGAACGAAGTTAGAAGGGACAGCTAATGAATCAGAATCTTAGATGACAAATTAGTGGCTGAGCTAGTGAGTACAGATAGAGGAGCTAGCCTGGGGAAATAGGAACCTCTTATTTTCTAAGAAAGGAGGCAAGAGATAAGAACTAATAAACATACATATATATATATATATACACACACAAAAATACTCATTTTTTTCTGATGTCAAAAGTAATAAATGTTCATTACAGAAGATTTGGAAAATACACAAAATAAGAACTAATATTTATTGAGCATTTACAATATTTCAGTCGCTGGTTTTGTGCTTTAGTTACATGAATTAACTCATTTACTCCTCAAACTGCCATATGAGGTAGGTACTGTTGACATCTCTTTGTTATAGATAAGAGAAATTTAAGTCAATCGCCCAAGGTCACAAGACTAGTAAATGGTGGAGCCAGGACATGAACCTACCTTATCTGACTCCAGAGTCATTCCGTATTACACAGAAAGAAAAGCTCAAAGAGGAATTTATTAAACCACATTTACAGAATACTTAGATAGATACAGATATAGAAATCTCCAGGAGTTCACTTCTGATGTGTCCATTTTCTTGGAGAAGTAGGTGGTAACTCTGAAGGAGGGAGATGGGAGTAGGACACTAGACTTGAGCTTAAATAGTAACAGTTTGAAGATGCTCCTTCTGGGAAAGGAGAAAGGAACTGATTAGGAATTTTGAGCAGCAATGAGGAGCCAGCTTGAGGATACAAATACTAAATTTGGGGAGGATTTGTAGGCATGGTTAAGTGATTTTCTCCAGGGGCACTGGACTGCTGGGGTGGGAGCATTTGGAGGTTTGTCATGGGAGATACACAGAGGTCAAGAGAAATGGAGTCTCAGAGAGAGTGTAGGTGAAATGACTGTGTCTTTGGTTGGGATCCCTGAATGCAGACCTGGGGGAAAAAATGTGAGAGCAAGACGTTTACTGGGAGGTGATCCCAAGAGAAATGGTGGTAGAAGAGAGGGGGAGTGAGACAGAGAAGGGAAAGAAGCCATAAAAGGGTGTGCGCTGTGACAACTGGAGCTTAATCCCGCTAGAGCCCTCTGGGAGCCAGTGTGGAAATATACCCCAGAGTCATCTCTCCGGAGGGGCACCAATGTACACTAGTGTACGCCAATTCCCATCAGCCACCTGTCAGCACTGCTCCAGGGGTAGTCATGGGCTGAGGGCTGCCCATGACTCTGATGGCTACAGAAAGGACACAGGCAAAGAGATGCTGGCTGTTGAAAGTCAAGTGTACCAGCACCCACTGAAAGATAAGGCCCAAGGGAGTAAAGATGGGGCATCAACCATTTCTGTTACTGATTGACTGTGGGTTTGTGTCTGGCGTAGAGAGGCAGTGAAGTCATGAGGAAAATTTTCCCCTAGGAAGTAGAGGAAAAGTTCTGGATGAACATCCGCTTGAAAATTATTTTGGATAGGTAATATTGGCACATGGCATAAAATTCAAGTATAGGAGAGTACACAGTGAAAAGTCTCCTTTTCTCACCACCCATCTCCATCTTTTATTGTAGTTTGTATATCCTTTCAGAGATAGTATAATATAATAGGTGTTATGTGTGTGTATCTGTATTACAGGTGTAGGTACTATATTATATATGTATATTAGACCTATCGTTAATATACGTGTATAGATGTGTGTATACATAAAAATATAGATTTATTTTTAAATAATTGCCCCACATGAGTGGTAGCATATTACATATTCTGCCCCTTTTACATTTACAAATGTATCTTGGGGAACTTTTCATATTATTGTGTATAGATTTGCCTCATTTTTAAAAATGGCTGCATAATTTTATGGATGTACCATAATTTATTTAATGAGTCTTTTACTAAGTTGTTTTTTCAAATCTTATTTTCTTTATGAACTAAGAATTTTTGTACGTGTGTTACAGAGAACATTCCAGCAATCTGTAGGATAAATGCCTAGGTGCAGAATTGCTGGGTCAAAGGGCGTGGGCATCTTACATGTTGAGAGAGAGCTCCGAATTTCCTGGAACCAAGGTACACTCCCAGGCACCGGCCATAATGAGGCCAAAGAGCGGAAGTGGAGGGAGCAGGGAGTGCAAGGGCAGGGTGGGGCGGCCAGACGGAGGAAGGTCAGATAAGAGGCTGGCGGGGTGCTTCCAGCCGCTGACAGGTCCAGGGTGTGGCCGCACCAGGAAGCGGTCGGTGTGGGGCGGGGTGCAAGCGGAAGGTCAGCGAAGCAAGTTAAAGGACTACTAGGAGCTGGCGAATGACTCACCCAGATGACAAGTCAGTCAGTCCATCCTGGTGAGCTCGTCATCATCTTAACTTGTGAAATGCAGTTAGAGAAACCTTCAGCTTCCCTTTCAGTCTAGCAGGCGAGAAAGAGCCTGAGGCGTCCCAGTCCTTCCTAGCCTGTGGAGAAAACTCTTCCCACAGGCTGAGGAGGAAGCGCATCCATCCACACGGCTGCCCCGGGGGTCGCGGAGTGATGTCTCCATCTTTGCGATGGCGTCTGTGGCAGCGCGACAGGCAGGGCCGTTTTCTCGGATCCTCCAGCTTCAAGGAAATTGTGCCTGCGGATGACTCATTGTACATCTCGGGTACCCTAATTGTTTCTGATGTTGTCAAACCAGCCGGGCCCGGGGCACCCCTTTCTTGATAATAAAACCAACAGCAACGATAATAACAGGGTTAACGTGCTGAATCCGTCGGGAGTTGTGTTTAGTCCAGCTGGTAGCAGAGACCTGAAAAACACTGGTTTAAACCAGAGATGAGTTCTCCTTTCTCTCACGTGACAGGAAGTCCAGGCGGAAGCATTCCACAGCTACAGCAGCTCCTTCTCTCTTTGCTCTGCCTCTCTCATGCTGACTTCCATCCTCGAGGTCCCTTCGTGGCTTCTAGAGGGCTGCTGGTGTTCCAGCCATTGTGCCCATATTTCATACTGGAAGAAGGAGGTAGGGGTCAAAGGCAAAATGGAGCCTGCCGGATGAGCTGGCGTCTCCCATGCTGTCCTTTTAATTGACCTTCTCCCAGAAGCCCCACTCGGCAGTGGGAGCTAACATATCATTGGACAGCTTACAGTCACGTGGCCACTCCTCTGCAGGGAAACGGATTTTAACTGGGCTCCCTGGTGCCCCCACCAAGGCAAGGTTCTGTTACTGAAGAGGAAAATAGTTATTGGCTAGGCAACTGGCAGCCTGGCCCAGACACTTTACATTTTTTAAAATTGTATTTTATTTTTTATTGTGATAAAATATACATAACATCAAATTGCCATTTTAACCATTTTTAAGTATATAGTTCGGTGGCATTAAGTACATTCACAATGATTCCCAACCATCACCACCATCCATTTTCAGAACTTTTTAATGATCCCAAACAGTAACACTCTACCCCTTAAACAGTAACCCCTCATTCCTCCATCCTCTGGGACACTTGTGATTTCTACTTTCTGTCTCTATGAATTTAGTAACTCATGAGTGGAATCATATGGTATTTGCCCTTTCATGTCTAGCTTATTTCACTTGGCATGGTATTTTCAAGGTCATCTGTGTTGAGACATATCATAACTTCATTCCTTTTTATGGCTAAATTATATTCCACTGTAAACATATACCACATTTTGTCTATGTACCTGCTGATGGACATTTGGGTTGTTTCCAGCTTTTGGCTTTTGTGAATATGCTGCCAGGAATGTTGGTGTACCAGTATCTGAGTCCCTGCTTTCATTTTTTTTTAGATATATAACTGGAGTTGGAATTACTGGATCATGTGGTCATTCTATATTTAACTTTTTGAGGAGCTGCCAAAAGCACTTTACATTTTGTATTTTGTTTAGTCTTCACAGACTTGCAAACATTGAAACTCTGATATACAGGGGCTGCCCACTCTGGATCCAGGTGGCTCCCCAGCTGGTTGACACTGCCCACTGTATTCATTAGGGGATTCCTGTTTAAAATATACTGAAGTGAGTTTGATGGAATTATCCTCATTTTAGAAATGAGAAACAAATGTAAGAGGCTAAATTAGTAATGACACCACTCTTGTCTTGGTAACCAGAGCTCCACTAATTAAACTCCTGGCTCTGCCCTTGGGAAGCCTTACCAAGTGCTTGTGGGCAGCCTTTTTGGGTCTATATTGGATTTCTTTGGCCAGTTTGGACTTGTAAAGATCAAACCATGAGGTTGCAGGTAAGAGCTCCTTCCATTCTCCCATGCTAACTCTTGAACCAACGTGTCCCAAATTTAACAGGGAGAGGGAAGATGAACTTAGTTCATTCTATGGCCCAATAATAGTTTAGAGTATTAGCATAGTGGTTAAGAACATGGCTGATGGAGCCAGGTGACTTGAGTTCAGATACCAACTCTGCTATCTATTTGTTGTGTGATCTTTATTTAAATTATTTAACTTCTCTGTGCCTCAGCTTCCTCATCTGTACATTGGGGATTAATAACAATGCTTTTACTTACTTCATATGCTTGGTGTGAGGATCACCTGAGTTAACACGTGTAAGCAAGTACTTTAGGAAGGCTCCTTTACCCTGAAAGTGCTCTGTATGTGGGAGTAAAGTCAGCAGTATTGACATTATGATTTTACCCAAGAAATGTAAATTCTCTAAACAATAACAGTTAATAAAAAACCACAGATCACTACTGTAACTCTGGAAATTAAAAAAAAAAGAACAAATTTAGGACTCACATAAAGAAAGCATGGAAAGATACAGCTAGATGGGTTGAAAATTCTTGGGACTTTGACTGTCTTTGGCTCAATGGCACATGCTAGTGGCTAGAACATACTAACCACTTGACCTCTTAAATTTATTCCTTACCTCCAAATTGGAGGTAATTCTACCAAGTTAATGGCATCATCGTAAGGATTTACTAAGGTCAAGATCAAACCTGATAAACTATTATTACTAAATAAATATATCAAGTCTTAAATCACTGCACAGACTGATCCGGTGTTTGTGGCCAAGTCTTCACACTAGAACCAAGGAAGATTGTGGAAAACGTGGAGAAGGCTCAGAGGCGAAGAGCAGACATGCAGAAGAGTTGGAATTTTTATGTAGTGCACTTTGCCCACTGAAGATGGATGTGGGATGAATTGCACCAGGGGCTGAGGAATTGGGCTAATTTTCATATCATATGGAACTTAAAATGCCAGAAAAGGCTCTCGAAATGGTGATATCTGAGCCGTCCTCCATGATTATCCAACTGTGATAGAGAAGTGGAAGCTAAACCACCAGTAGCATGGTTATAGCAAAGATGGATGGACCTGGAACTCCGGCCTTGAGACAGCCTGTTTAGACCTGATTGATTCTGAGGGCTGGAAGTAGATACTTATTTAGCAGTCACCTTGCGCCATCTATGGGTTAGTATGTTTCATTGCAATTATAGGAGAGTAGGCTGTGAATCCTCAGACACAAGGCTGGTGATTTGATTTTTTTTTTTTTTTTAACTAGTCATACCTCTCTTTTGTCTGTGAAAGCCATTTTCATTTTTTTTTTGGCATGTTTGTTTTGTTTTTTGGTAGATGCACCATTTTGTATGATTATCAAAAATTCTCTCTTTGAAACAAAGGGGGAATTTTTTCATTGAGATACAGATGTGCATGAGGAAGGACCTAGATGTGCTGTATTCCATGTGCTAATGTGTTTTTAATATGCAGGATATTCTTCCCTCTACATTGAATGACCAGGCCATATCATTTTACAAAAATCCTGCGAGGCTTGCATTTTCCCACAGTTTACTGGAAAAGGGGACCCGGATTTGGAGCGATTTCTGCTTTCTATTGTCCTAATGTTTTATTCTTAGCACCAGCTGGGGCAGGGAAAGCCACTGCTTTCGACGAAGGGAATCTGAAGTGCTGTGAAGGGCAGGACAGGTAGGTGGGCAGTAGGCATGGGAAATCAGGGAGGACTTTTTGGAAGGGATGAGGTGGGTTCTGGGTTTGAACAGAAATGAAGGTCGCAGGAAGGGAAAGTGGCTGGTGGCAGGCGAGGACCTCTGTGCTCTGTGTCTGCAGTTCAGGAGGGCTTCGTGCAGAGAGAAAACACGATTTCTCACAAGGCTGCTTCATATGAAGCCTCTTTCCTTTGGGTCTTGATATAGTTCGGACATTTGTCCCCTCCAATTCTCACGTTGAAATTTGATCCCCAATATTGGAAGCGGGGCCTGTGGGGAGGCGTTTGGGTCATGGGGGTGGATCCCTCATGAAAAACTTGGTGCCGTCCTCTCTGGTCCTGTCCAGAGTGAGTGAGTTCTCACTCTTAGTTTCCGAGAGAACTGATTATCAAGTGGGCACCTCCCTCCCTCTTTCTTGCTCCCCATCTCACCAGGTGACTTGCCTGGTGGAAGGTGACTTGCATGAGTGGAAGCTTCTTGAGTCCCTCACCAGAATTAGGTGCCGATGCCACGCTTCCTACACAGCCTGCAGAACTATGAGCCAAATAGACTTCTTTTCTTTATAAATTACCCAACCTGAGGTATTCTTTTACAGCAACACAAATGTACTAAGACTGGTCTCCATGTCTGTGTCACCTGCTTGTTTCTGTGCTAATCTCCCTCTCCTCTCTGGTCCAACCATGCTGGTCTCTTGTAGTTTCTGGAAAGCACTACACTCTCCATCGCTAGGGGCCTTTGAGTCTGTTGCCCCCTCTGCCCCCTCTGCCCGAAGCACTCTGTGTCCTGGGAACTCCTCTCCATCCTTTAGATCTCAGCTGAAAACCCACTTCCTCAAGGAGGCCTTACCGGGTGCCCCAGAGGAGGCTAGATCTCCTTGTGTGAGCCGTGCATCACACTCGCGCTTCTCTGGAGCTCTCACCACTCTGTGGGACTCCGTGTCCAACACCCGTCTTCTCTCTAGTGCAAGTATGGGACCGTGTCTGTGTCCCCATTGTCCAGGAAGAGGCATGTGAAGGAGTCAAGAGGGGAAAACAGCAGCCAAACTGTACATATTTCATTATTAAGTTTTCTTTGGAGGTTTATTTTAGAAGGTAACCAAATGTACCCAATCATCAACTCCTGGTAGAGTTGGAGGAAAAACTACTGCAGGTTTTCCCAGCACAGCGATGGGTGGGCTGCTGTTTTCTGATCCCTGGTCCTGTGGGGAGAGGAGGGCCAGCTCTCTGGGATGGAGGCTCTGTCTTTCCTCCTGCCCCCGGGAGTGGAGCAGAGTGGTGACTGTAGAGACAACCCTGTGGTTGGAGCATGACAAGACCACTAAACTCAGGAAAAAGGGAAGGGGACTTTTCTCCTTCCATTCATTGAGATAAGCTATTTCCCAGAGTGCAGGGGAGAATTGAAAAGATTACATCCACAGTGCAACCCTTAAATTTCTTTTTTATTTTGAAGGTGAGAAATAGGAAAGGTAATCCAAGAGGCTAATTGGGAATCAATATTTGGGGCAAATTGGAGAAGATGAGTCCTGGAGAGACAGGTGAGTGTTAGGGCAGATACGGAATCCATGAAGTGGGTCTGGCGGTGGCCCTGGCTTTCAGAGTCTGCAGTGTGCCGAGGGCCCAGTGGGGTAGCTGAACTGTCAGGGGACACCTGGCTCAGCAGTTAGTGTCAAGTTGGTTCTGGAAAACTGTTCACAGAGTTTTGCAGCTAACTCTTGCCTCACATGTCCCAGATGTCCCAGGGCCATATGAGTGTCCTATCAGCATTATTTGAGGTTGGTGAGAGAATTGGTTTTGGTTACCAGCAGGAAGCACCTGGTTTTGCAAAGCTGGGACAAAAATAGGAGCTGGCATTTATATGCAGTCCTGGCCATTTGACTCCTGGCTGGCCAAAGAGATGTGAGAATGACTGAGTAGGGAGGGACACTGGGTCTTGATGCTTGTATCCTGGTAATAGTGGGTTTCCTGGGGAATGAGGTCAAGGAACAAGGGAGCTCGTTGGCACCCCCCCTTACATTTTAGAAACCCTCATAGGCTCACGGCGAGCTGCTCATGCTATCCCCACAGAGTTGGCTGAAACCTTCGAATCCAGTCTGGCTGACACCATGATCCTTAGGTTGGCAGGAGAAAATCCTGAGTGTTGGCATTTAGAAATATATATTGGGTTTTTCTGGCCATACAACATTTCATGGCTCCTTTGAGGAAAATCTCACTGTCAGGTAGCAGGTAATATTTTACAGCCCTCCCTTGCTAATAACTCAAGATCCAGCCCCTTGAAGTTTTTTCTCTCCAGTGGTCTTTCTGGGAGGCTGCCTGAGGCAGGGGAGAAGAATGCTACCCTGGCAGGAGAGAGAGTCTGGTCCACTCCCGGCCTTACTGCTCTGTGGCAATATCCATGAGCAAGTCACTTCACCCATCTGGAACCCAAGTTCCTCACTGTGAGGTGAAGCGGCTAATGATCCTTCCATCTCTAACATTCTATAATTTTATGATCTGGTAACTGGAGGCAGGGATGTGGCTTGGTGCTGGAAAACAAATGGAGGCATCTCCTCCGTTATGGAATGAATTCTGTCTCCCCACAAATTCATATGTTGAAACCCCGAACCCCAATGTGTCTCTATTTGGAGACAGGGCCTCTAGGGAGGTAAGTAAGGTTAAATGAGGTCGTAAGTGTGATGCCTTAATCCAGTAGGACTGATGTCCTTATGAGAAGAGAAGAGACACCAGAGATATCTCTCTCCATGTGCGCACAGAGGGAAGGCCATGTGAGGACACACTGAGAAGGTGGCCGTCTGCAACCCGAGGGGAGAACCCTTACCAGATAGCAACACTGCTGACACCTTGATCTTGGATTTCTGGTCTCCAGATCTGTGAGAAGATAACTTTCTGTTATTTAAGCTGCCCAGCCTGTGGCATTCTGTCAGACAGCCTGAGCAGACCGATACTCCTCCTCACCCCTCAGGAGCTACCCTGTGATTTACTGGTCTGTGGCATCTGGGGGAGTTTGCATTTAACTTTTTCTACTGGCAAAGGGATAGCAAAGTAAATTGGAAAAGAAGATACCACTGTTTTGGAATTTATAGGGTGGAGTCATGGATGTCTTTGGGGTGTTTTCTCTGACCCCAACCAATTCTCTGACACTAGCTTAGTGTCAAACAATTCAATTAAATCCTGACGCTATCTCCCTAAAGTTCCCACAGGTTAAAGGGCTCAGTCCCACAAGACTGTCCCCACCTTCGACGCCAGTCACAAGACACTCGTACTTCTGACTGACCAGCTATAAATTGAGGGTTCCCACAACTTCTTCCTCAAGTTCGCTAATTTGCTGGAGTGGCTTAGCATAACTCAGGAAAACATTTTATTTATGTGCACTTATTTACAGCTCAGGAACAGCCAAATGGAAAAGATGCCCCGGGCAAGGTGTGGGGTGTGTGTGGCTGTGGAGCTTCCGTGCCCTCTCCAGGTGCACCATCCGCCCAGCAGCTCAGTGTGTTCACCAGCCCAGAAAGCTCTCCAAACCTTGCTGTTCAAGACTTTTATCTCTAGCCCCCCACCCCTTCCCCCGATCATGTCCAGTCTTTAATGGTTCTCTTTTACCAATGTGGAGGAGCCCATGGGGCTACTCTCTAAGCAAAAATTGTGCTTGGAATCCTTGAAAATACGTTGTTACTGACTAAACAAGTTTTCTGGGAGCTCTACCAGAACACCTTGGTTGTGGGTCACTAGGTCGAGTGGGCAGCTATGGGGCAAGTGGACTACAGGCCACTGATTTCCAGAAGGGAAGGTCTACATTGTCGTCACCAAGGCCCAGATCACAGGCCAAAGAACTAGGAGTGTGGAGAGTTGAGCTTTTCTGTCTTCTTTTCGTTGGGGGTTCCCTGCTAGGGGCTTGGAAGTGCTTGGACAGTGAGTGGTGTCTCAGAACTGACCCGTTCCAAGGACCTGCGGGGGAGGAGCAGGCACCTGCAGGAGAGCCGGACACCAAATACAGGGGGTCCCTGTGGGGAGTCGGAGGGATCTGAAGACCCAGAGTAACAGGAAACATGAGTATCAAGGGTCTTGAACCCTGTGCTGTCTGTGAGGCTGCAGTAGGGCATGTCCAGGCTTTCTTGGTGGGAGCAAGATATCAGCATTACACAGTGGGGTGGAGAATGCAGGGCCAACGACAGCTGTAGGTTCCTGTGTATGCACTGTGCCGGGCCCTGCTGTGAGGGTCAAGTATGTGTGCCAGGCTGGCCCCAGACCCCGCCAGCCACATGCCCAGGACCTGCAGTGAAATCTTATTTATTCTCATTCCCGTTATTGGAAGTATGTCTAATTTGGAAAGAGACCACATCGAGCGCTGGTTTATGTTATCCTCTCAAAGCTGTTGTGTTAAGCAAGTCAGAATAAGTTATTTTTTTCTCTTTTATCTGGCATTGACACATCTGCATTAGAGTTTATAACGTCACATATTTTCTTAATTTTCTAAGAAACAAATAGTTTATTATCTTCCATTTTTGAAAGTTTGAACTCTGTGGGCCAGATAGAGATTTTCTGAATCCAGAATACTTGACTTTTGTTTTAGAATGTCTGGGAATTTATTATGTATGTGTGTACAAGATTTCGTAGGTATATGCAATCTATGTAAGAGAATAAATTCATGTACTTTGGAAGCCTTTTTTAAAAAAGAAGATCACCTTTCTAATGAAAAATATTTGTGGTAAGAAGTAACAAAAGAACATAACACGTGGAATTAATTGTAGTACAGTGTGAGCGTGTAACACGACATTTTGGTAAATGTATAGATATTGAGGCTTGCATCTAATTCATGTCTGAATCCTTAACAAATGCCACTTGGTACTCTGTATGTGATACATTCTTGCTAATTCTTGTTGAATTAATTTCTTAAAAGTAAATAGTCTGAAGCCCTATTTGAATACCTCAAGAGCTGAGTTAACAGAAATGGGAGCCTTATTCAAACCAGACAGAGAGAAAGACCCAAGGGATCACAGCTTTTCAATGTGTGATTTCACGTATTCACAATTCATGGGCACCTATTGCTTGCTCTTGACATTTCCACGTTCAGTACAGTACAGTTAGTTTCTTTATCTGTTTTCTTCACTCAACATGTCGCTGTGTGCACCAGCTGGCATCTGCTAACTGCCCATTCTGCTCTGGCTGCCCTGTACAGATGCAGAGATGTTAAAAGCACCCTATACGTGGCCAGCTCTCTGGTGGTGGGTCTGATCGCTACTAACCCTATACTTCCCAAATGTGGGAACAACACAGCTCCAACTTTATGACTCTTTTTTTTCCCTCCTCATTTAGGGTCTCAGAATCTGTCAGAATTCTCTGTTACTCGTAGGTAACAGAGACTCCAGTTGATTTAAACTCATTTATTAGAATAACATTGGGTTGCTAGGGGAGTTGAAGAATCAGGCTTAGAGCCACAGTAGCAGGACACAAAACCCAAAACCGTGCCACAGGGTGCTCTGTGAAGATGCCATTCATTCCACTGCCCTTGCCAGATGCTGTGCTCTGCTGCTCACAGAAGCTTCAGGTGCAGGATGGGGACAGTACTGCAGCCACTGCTGCCATGGAAACGCGACCTTGCTGCAACTGTCAGCACCTCTGGAGAGGGTCTGAGTGGCTGCTTCTTTGTGTCACTAGCACCTGATTCCGAATCCAGAGTGGGTGCTTCTGATTGGTGGATCTTCGATCCTGTGCTCATCACTACCTGCAAGGGATGCTGGGAAAGGTAGTATCTGGCATTTCAGCTTTTATAATGGAAAGTGGGCTCTGCCTCCCATGAAGACTCATAAGAAAGTCAACGCTCCAAATATAGGTAGGAGATTCAAATGATCGGCAGCCAAAAGGAATGAAACTGTCCATGATGTAGACTAAACTCTACCAACTCCACCCGAGAAACAGGATAAAAACTTGCCACACAGATTATTAAAAACCAAACCAAATCAAAACAAAAACAGACAATAATAACCATGATAGCAAAGACTCACTTTTTTCCTTTATTGTTTACTTTCAAAAATCCTCAGTACTGTGAGAACTATTTCAGATGTAATTGTTTAAATCTTACTGGTCTAGGAGTTTCAGCTTCATCCAGATATCTTCTTTAAGGGAACTTTGCTCTGCCTTCCCTCCCCTAGTCTATATTATTGGTATGGTATTGGATTAAAATGGATTATTTTCCATTCATGGAGTTTTCTAATTTGTATATAGAGGTTATGTTTCTAGAAACATCCAAACTGGAGAGCTTCAGTCCTTAAAACTTCTGCGGAGATAATTAGGTTTTCTTTAATCCAATTTAGTCGACATCTCCTTGAATTTTACAAAAAAATCAGTAGTAGAGTCAAATGAGACACTTCTATTTACATGAAAAAAAGTGTCATATCTCACTAGATTTGTACTGTGTTATTTTGTCACCTAAGGTTTCCAATTCACTCTTACACAGAGGTGCAGCCTTAGAGTACAGGGCATGTGGCATACTGGTGAAAAAGGAAGAGAGCGATGTAGCAGGAAGGGTGAGAATCGAGGGAACAGAACTTCCTGAACTGTTCTGTACAGGCCATTTCACCTCCAGAGAGGTGGGGACAGAAAACGCCGCCAGCCTAAACCCTGTCGATGTTGGTCCAGTTATTTCAGACAGTAGTTCAACATGGTCCGACACTGTTGCAACAAATGAATTGAGGATCATTCTAAGGATTTACACCTTCCCATTGACAATAGCATGTCTTGATTGAGGAAGCATGGGGGTAGATGAATGAGGGAGAAGAAACTTCCTCATCCTGTATATTTCACTCACAGCATCTGTTAATTAATTAGCTCATTCTGTAACCATTTATAAGACCCTATTATGTACTAAGCTCTGCACTAAGTGCTTTGCTTTTGTTGCCTAATTTAATAATCCCTCTAGCAACCCTATCCTGTGAAGTAGATCTAATTGCCTCCCACCACCAACCACCATTTGAGAGATAAAAAACCCGAAGCTTAGAGAGCTTAAGAGGCAGAATTAGAATTTGAATCCACATCACTTTGACTCCAAAATCCGTGATTCTACCCACTGTTTCTCATGATTTGGGGTGCTTTGGAGACTGAAGTGGCTGGCAGATGGTTTCTATCCTCAGTGGTGGTTGGACATCAGAAAAGAAATGAGATATTAGCATATAGTGTGAGCCTATAATACTAATATATACAGGAACTTGGCCTGGGGGCTGGATGGGAGAGTGGTTAGGGAAGGCGTCTTGTAGGAAGTAAAACTTAAGTGGTGAAGGGTGATCAAAATGTTTCCACAGGAAGAGCATGTGTACAGGCATGGAGGTGAGAGAATCTGTTGGCATGGCTGGTGTGTAGGATGAGTGTGTGTGTGTAGGGGAGGAAGGGGAGGGGGACTAAATCAGAGCTAGAAAGGTATATAGGGGCAGTGTGGTTGAAGAAAAGGGTCAGAGAGTTACTTGGGGAGTAGACTGAACAGAATTGGGTGAGTGACTAGATGTGGGGAATGAGGGATATTTATCCTTTATTTTATTCATGACAGTTAATGAGTTCCTTCTTTAAACCAGGCACTGTAGTAACTACTGGAAATAAAGAAGACAAGAGAGATGCCTTCCCTGCTCTTGGTTTGTACAGTGTGTGAAGAGGAAAGAATCAAAGATAACTCTGGATTTCTAGTTTAGATGATGGGGACAGAAAACTTAGAAAAAGCAGTAGGTCAATGAGGGAAGATGTTCAGCCTTGGGTAGTGTTGAGGCTGACATTTCTATGGGACATCATACAAGGTGGCCAACAAGTAGCTGGATATACAGACGTGGAGCTAGGAGAGAAATCTAAGTTGGAGATATCGATTTTGGTGCCATCTGCCTGGATGTGGTAGTGAAAATCATGCATGTGGGTGTGATCGCTCAGTAAATGTATATTGGGGCAGAGGAAGAGAAAAAGTCAGATGATGGAACTGGGGAACTCCAGCACTCAGAGGAAGAGAAATTGTGAAGGAGTGATCAGAGGGGTAGGGGAGAACCGTGAGAGCCATATTATGGAAGCCAAGTGTCATGGGCTGAATTGTGTAACCATCCCCACTCCCAATTCATATGTTGAAGCCCTAACTCCCAATGTGACTGTATTTGGAGTCAGGGGCTTTAAGGAGGTAATTAAGGTTCAAAGAAATTATAAAGATGGACCCCTAATCCTCTAAGACTGGTGTCCCTATAGGAAGAAGAGATACCAGATCTCTCTCTCTCCCTGGAAGCACAGAGAAAAGGCCATGTTGAGGACACATCAAAGAGGCACTATCTGCAAGCCAGGAATAGAGGCTTTGCCAGAAATCATCCTTGCCAGCATCTTGATTTTGAACTTCCAGGCTTTAGAGCTGTGAGAAAATAAATTTCTGTTTCTAATCTGCCCAGTCTGTGGTGTCTAGTATGGCAGCCTGAGCAGACTAATACACTAGGATGAGAGAGTTTCAGGGACTGTTTAAAGAAAGACAAATATCAACAAAGATAAGGACAGACATATGTCCTCTGAATTTGGCAATTCTGTGACCTTAGCAAGAGCAAGGAAGTGCCAAGGCTGGAAGCCAGACTCAATGGGTTTCAGGGTTGCATGAGCAGGAGGGATTGCATGTTTCACATGCAAGCATGGGCCCCAAGTTGGAGTCTGGCAGCTTCTACCACCTGTGTCTATAATCACAGGCAAACTCCTTCATGCAGACTTCCCCAGGAACCAGCATAATGTGTGTCACATAGCAGGTTCCCAATAATGTCTATAGAATGGCCTTACTTTGCTGTTCATTGGTTTAGGTGTAGAGTTAGATCAACATTACTTGACTGGTGAAGCAGTCTTATATAGTATTATGAGCAATGTTTATTTAGAGCTTTCTTAGTGCATGGCCTTGTGCTAAACCCTTTACACATATCTTATCATGTAGTCTTCACTATGAATTTGGTACTATTGTTGTTATGCTCGTTTTTCTTAAGGGAAAACTGTGATAGAGGCTCAACCACAGACAATCTGACTCCGGAGCTCAAGCTTCTACCCAACATGTTCTGTGGCTCCTGGACTCCCACCACCCGCCAGCACTGGGCGCAGATTCTTGGATCTGCCCTGAGAGACTTTTGAGGAATTGACTTGAGCTCTCTGGGCCTCAGTATCCTAATATGCAAAATGTGGTATTTGGAGCAGATGATTGTCTGAGGTGATTTCTGGTTCACACATTCTATGATCTGGTGGTGTGGACTAAATTATACTCCAATTACGTGACCTGGTGTTAAACCCTACAGAATAGTCAACCACGAGTTGCCTGTCCCTATTTATGCCGGCAGTTGACAGTGAATGGGAGCCCTGGAGATGGACAGAAGACACTGAAAGGTTTGAGTTCCACATCTGTAGATCCAACTACCTCCACCTGCGAAAGGTGGAGGCAGGCTTGGGAGAAGCCCCTGCTTCTGCCCATGTTGTGACTTCTGCACATTGGTTGAGTTCCATTGAGGGTTGGCCACCAGGTATTTCATGGAGAGAACAACCAGCTGGCCACCAGCACAGCTGTTGAAAAGTTTGACAAAGTCTGCTTCTGGGTATGCAGGGCCCTGGGCAAGTATTTTCTTTTTTGTGGGTCCCTGCCTATATAAACAATTTGATTAAAAATATATTGCAAAAATTCATGGAGCCATGTGAGGCCCATGCGATTTGTCAATGAAAATCTAGAATAATGAGTAGAGAAATACTTACGAATTTATGTATTGTCCAACCAGTGCACATGTATGTGAACATTCCTGTTTAGATCTGGGAACCGTTTCTTTGTGATCTTTATCATCAAATCCACCATTCCCAGCTAATTTCCCGTTTTCCACCATAAGGAAAAGGTAGCAATGCTGTTATCCCTCCCAATCCCATGGCTCTTCAGAGCCTGTTTGCATTGAAGTAACATAAATCTTCCAGCCTCTGCAGTTCCCTAATTCCATTTATCTAACGCTGACCACAGTACTTTTCATGATACTGCATTATCCATCAAGCTGCCTATGAATATTGACTTCCAATGACCATCTCAAAAGTTGTTACTGTGCTTCACCGATGATCACCTGTGGCAAGTCTTACCCAGAGTATGCAGGAAGGTGTGAGTGATAATTTGCTTTCTGGACATGTTCAGAATTTTATAGCATAATGTGGAATAACACGTCTTCTAACCATGTCTTCTTTTGAACTTTTTAGGTAGTAATCACTGCGTTTGTAGGAGGTTATCTCCTTCAGTGATAATTGCATCCTGCCTTCCATACGTCGCTGTGAGTGGGGAGGGGAGGCGAGGGTCTCATGGGCAGAAGAGAAGAGTGGTCTCTTTCACATAAAAAATGTATGTCCCATGTCAGGCACAGCTTAAAATTGACCCAGGAGAACATGACTTCACCACATCAATTGCAAGCAAGAGAGAACATCAGTTGGAAGGGCCTGTTAGTGGTGGAGGTACTAACAATGGCGGAGGGGCGTACAAAGTAAGGTCCCTGTGTCCACCCCTGCTTCTCTCTGTGCTGTAACCAGAGGCAGCACAGAGGTCAGAACACAGGCAAGTGAGAGCCCGTGCATGGGCCTGCCCATGTGGCTGAAGCCTTACAGTCATGGTGGACTCTATTAGTTTTCCATTGCTGCCATAACAAATTGCCACACATTTAGCAGCTTAGAACAACACCCATTGTATTATCTCACAGCCGTGTAGGTCAGAAGTCCAGGCAGACACAGGTCAGCTGGTTCTCTGCTCCAGGTTTCATAAGGAGAAATCAAGGTGTGGGGAGGGCTGCGTTCCTTCCTGGAGGCTCTGGGGGTGAACCTGCTTTCAAGATAATACAGTTTACTGGCAGAATTCAGTTCCAAGCAGTTGTAGAAATGAAGTTCTGCTTCCTTGCTGTCTGTCTGTCAGGGTTCATTCTCAGTTTGCAGAGGCCACCATATTCCTCAGATCATGGTCCCGTTTCTCCATCTTCAAAGCCAGCAGCAATGGGCCATGGCCTTCTCATGCTTCAAATCTCTCTGACTCTCCCTCCTGCCTCATTTTTCTTTCACTTCTAGCTGGAAAACCTTTTCAGCTTTTAAGCGCTCATGTGATTAGATTGAGCTCACCTGCATAATCCAGGCTACACTCCCTGTTTAAAGTCTGTACCTTAACGACATCTGCAAAGTCACTTTGCCATGAAACATAACATATCCACAGGTTGCAGGAACTAGAGTGTGAACACCTTTGGGGGCCATGACTCTGCTTCCAACAAGCACTGCTATTTGTCTAAGCCCTGAATGCATCCTATGTCTGATGTAAATGAGGTTCACCCTAAATGAGCACATCAGCACTATTCTGGCACCTCAATAATGTATGAACCCATGAAAGAAATATTCCACTGGCCAGTAAGAGCAATCCACTTGCCAGGCCACCCGCTTGGAAAGAGGCCTGGCCATGGTGCATGTGGCCACCACATGGGCATGAATCCTAGAACTCCTTAGGCAATGTGGTTCACTCCACACATGGTAGGGGGTGTAGGGGTAGAGGTTTGGAGAACATCCCCAAAAGGAGAAACAGGAACTGGGGCCAGTGTAGATCCCTGTCTGGGCTCCTTCCTGGATGGTACTTCTGATTCCCAGGCACTGGAGGGGGACTCAAGGAAGGCATTCTCAAGTGAAGTGGCCCCCTGAGATGTGGGGTCAGGCTTGGGCCCTGCTTACTTGGATCTAAGGGCAATGCAGTATTGCTTCCAGCAACTAAGCTGGTAGGAGCTTCGCTATTTTATTTTTCATGTAATATCTCTGTAGAGTCCAGCTGTTGAGGATGTGTGGTGAAGTGTGGGAGAGAGCACACAGGTCACTTCAGCAAGCCTTGGTGCAAGTCCTGGATATCCTCCATATTGGCCAAATGACCTTGGACAAGTTACTTAATCACATGGAGCTTCAGTCTCTTCATCTGCACAGTAAAATGAAGACAATAACAGCAAACACTGGCATTCGAAGCAATGAAAGATATCACAGCTATTTTACACTCACATCTGCCCATTATTATTTCCATCTTTCAATGTTGTGATGATCAAGCTAGAGAACCTATGTAAAAACACCCGGAATGCAAAGGCACATCATGCATTCCAACCATAAGCATTGATCCTGCCCTGTGGTGGGCTGGTAAATGTGAAATACCTGGCTCTCTGGGGGAGGAGGCGAGGAGGACTTGTAGTGTTTGCTGATTTCCATGGTGTTCATACTCCCAGTGGCTAATTTCAAACTACCAACATGGCGTCAGTGAATAGGGGTTGGGAAGAGATGCTAACAGTGGGCTCTCCTGGCAGGTACAGTGTTCAGCACTGGAGATACAGTGATGAATGAATGTGAATGGTACTCAGAGTAGTTCTCTTCTCTGTACTCTTTTCCCTTCCCCAACCAAAAGTATGAGCCTCCAAAATACTTTGCAAATAAGATGTAATTCTAGGTAGAGAAGCGTGAACCCAGTAACCTCTCAAGGTGTCTCTCATCAGTTGCCTGAACGAGTAGAGGAAGTGTTATTTCTGGCTTCTTGGCAAGCAGCAGTCTTGTTTCCATAGAGCTGAGTAGGGTATGAATAAGGGTAGAAACACCGCTCCTCTCATTGGTTTGGGGTTTGGAGTTGGTGGAGACATTTCGTTTCCTGGAAGCCCACTCAGCAACACTAGGAGAGGAAAGTGCTGGCTCATTCATTCATTATCACGGGGACGGGGACCAAATGACCCTGGTGAGAACAAGAGTCATTTCCCAATCGTATGAGGTCACACACCCTGACCACGCCCACACTTTACTCTCCCAGGGTACTTAACGATGCTGGGGATTCCATTACGACTGACATCTGGTATTCTTAATAGGAAAGCAATTTAACTGTTCTCAAAGTGGGAAGATTGTTGTTGGAAGGTTGTAGAATGAAGCAGGTTGAAAACATCTATGGAAATGCATAACTGATAAAATTAAAGAGCAAGGAGATATAGATTGTCTCTACCTCACTCTCTCGAGTCACTAAACTCACGTACTATAAGTTGTAAGTTGCTTTACATCATTTCTCAGAAAGCAATCTCTTTTCTCAGGTTAAATTTCCATGTAAGATGACATTAAGGGTAAAAAAAGCACAACGCAAGCACTGTAGTTACTCGTGTATAAAAATAAAGTTAATATCTGCTCTGTTAAGTACTGTATACAATTGGAATTTAATATAAAATCTGGGATCCTGATGGAAATTTTTTGGTGGATAAACTTATAAAATTTATTTGGGATATTTGAGATTATTTTTTCATTTTTAAGTCACATTTGGAAAATTAAAGTGTATATTTAATATGAGTTCAAGCTTTAGGATAAAGACAAACTCTCAGAATTTTGGAATGGTTCTACAATATAAATAAAAAGAACAAATTAAGACTCACAGATAGTAGAAAAACAACTGCAATTTATTTTTGGAGCCAACATGGATATGGGTGAAGAGAGCTTTCATTTCATGAGTGCATGGGCACCTGGTAGCTTGTCTCTAAGTTTTTCCATTCTGGGCAACTGATTGATTTCTCCTGTGTCAAGGATTTAGCA
This sequence comes from Avahi laniger, assembly GCA_963575035.1. NCBI lineage: Eukaryota > Metazoa > Chordata > Mammalia > Primates > Indriidae > Avahi > Avahi laniger. The sequence continues at coordinate 3,277 of CAUYSK010015778.1, read as the reverse complement.
TCGTTAGCTGTTTTTCACAATAACTTTTACATTTATTATAGAATAACATATCGGTTTCCAGGCTGGAGCTTTTGGAATCCAATAGAGCAAATAAAGATTGAATCCTTTTTCCCTGGATCCACTTTCTTTTTTTGCTTGAAGTCTCAAGACGATAATGATAATTATAATGATAAAATTACAATAGAAAAGCAAAAATTTATTGAATGTTTTCTGTACAAGTATTATTACTCTGTTTCTGATGTGGAGCTTTAGGAGTGAAAATATAGAATTTGGTGTATATTGACAAAATACGGAAGCTGGAAGGTATGGATTGAGTTATGTCAGTGAATAGTATAAATTCATTTCAGAACAATTAAGTTAAAATACCAAGATGGCACTTTAAGAGGATATTGTGATAGGCTTGAATGTTAGAGTAAGGTGCTTGTATTTTAAAATCATCAGTGATTTTCCTTTGCCTGAAAAATTAAAAGAAGGGACAGGGTGGTAGTGATGGTGTGGTATGATCAGTAGTATATTTTTTAGATAAATGTGGAAATATATGAAGGGTGGATTGAAACAAGGAGAAGATAAAGACATTAGTTGGGAATAGGATTGCCAGATAAAATACAGGAAGCCCACCCAGTTAAATTTGACTTTTAGATAAATAACATTTTATTTATTTATTTATTTTTTAAATTAAAAAAATTTTTTTAAATAAATAACATTTTTTTTGGTATAAATATGTCCCGTGCAATATTTGGGAAATATTTAGAACATACTTATACTAAAAACGTATTTGTATTTTTTCTGAAATTCATATTTAATTGAATGTCCCGTATTTTTATTTGCTAAATCTGGCAACGCTATTTAGGAAGGTCCATCAACACTCCAAGTAAAGAGGTAACAAAGGACTAACCAGGGTGGTGGCAGAGGAAACTGATAGAAGAATATAGATGTGAAAGAACTGAGAAGGTTAAATTGATAGGACTTGGCAATTGATAAGAGAAAATGATGTGGCTTACGATACCATAACGTGGGAAGATGATCCAGAATCTCATAGGCTAATTTTCTAATAGAAAATTCACAGCCTGGGCAACATAGTGAGACCCTATCTCTACACAAAATACAAAAATTAGCCAGGCATGGTGGCGGGCGCCTGTGGTTCCAGCTACTTGGGAAGCTGAGGCGGGAGGATCACTTGAGCCCAGGAGTTTGAGGTTGTTGTGAGCTATGATAACACCACTGCACTCCAGCTTGGGTAACAGAACACTACTCTGTCTCAAAAAAAAAAAAAAAAAAACCAAAAAAATTCAGATATTTCAAGGGAAAAAATGGGCTAACTGGACATAGAGTAGTTGTTCTGTGAATCGATAGCCTTGATTAGGACAGTGAAACAAACATTGAAAGATATTAATATTATTGTGATTCTAAAATAAATTGGGTTAAAAATTTAATAAAAGTTCTGTCTTTAAAAATAATTAACGTTTTCATAGATGTACTGAGTAATTTAAATATTTTAGTAATAGCATTGTGGATATAAGTCTGCTTTTTCATAACCCAGATAAATGAAAGCTCATGACTTTTATTCTCCCAAGACATTTAAAATTGTATCTTAAAATCAAACAGCAGCTGTGTGTTTCATTTCTGCTGAGAAAGTAATCTAGTAAAATGAATCTGTTACCAAGCTGGGAAAAATACTAATAACTTTTACCTCATATCAACAAGTAGGGTTAAAGGGTGTTTTATAAAATCCTGCATTAAAATTATTAAATAATACTCCTACGTTGTTTTAGCACAATAGATTGGGCCATTATATCTTGTAAGACTTTGATCCCTATATATACTTATTTCTAAATATATATGGGTATATATAATATATTTCAAGATGGTAGAATAAATTAGAAATTATAAAGATGTCTCTTGAGACCCTTTAAACTTTTATTAACCCCATTTTAATTTATTCAACAAATATTTATTAAGTAGCTATTATGGACCCCGTCTTTATCAATTACTTGCAAGAAAGACAGTCCTTCTCATAATCTTAAAGGAAAAATTAATAATGGAGTGATCAAGTTGGAATAGAAAGTTCAGGCACAATTTTTCCTGCCACCTTTATCCCCAACTGTTTGCTGTGGTGCTGCAGTAGCCACCTGCATCTGCCAGGGTCTAGTCAGGAGACAGAAACCACACCAACTATTTGAACAGAGAATTTATTAGGTTATTAAGTAGGAAATGTCTGATTTCCTTAAGTACTAAGTTTGACAATTGATATCTCTGACATTTCACTTTGACACTTCTTGTTTTATGTTAATCATGAAGGTACATCCTCAGTCTTTCAAATGCACATTTTAGCTTGTGATTATCTTTCAAATTTTTTTAGAGCAATTTTTGCAAAACCATGGATAATTCAAAAATTCATGTTATTTTTGAATATGAGTTCCCTCATGGAACCAATGCAGCACAGTCAGCTCGAAATGTCAACGAAGTGTTTGGGAAGGATGTGGCTAATGAATGTACAGTACCACGATGGTTTGAGAAGTTTCGTTCTGGTGATTTTAATCTTGCACGTGAGCCACAGGACGACCTGAGACCAAGGTAGATAATGATGAGCTGAAAGCTGTAGTGGAAGCGAATCCATCTCAACCTACTCGTGAATTAGCAGTGAGTTTTGGACAATATTGGACCATTCGAAACAAATGGGCAAGGTAAAGAAGCTGGAGAGGTGGGTTCCCTGTGAATTAAACAAGTGTCAGCAGAGAAATTGTCTTGAAGCTTGCCTTTCTTTGCTGTCTTGACAGAAAGGTGAACTATTTCTACACTGTATTGTGTGATAAAAAATAGATTCTTTTTGACAATCGCAAGCATTAGGTACATTGGGTGGATAAAGACGAAGTGCCACAACACAATCTAAAACTGAATATTCACCAAAAAAAGCTAATGGTGTCTGGTGGTCCAGTGCTGGTATTATCCACCACAGCTTAATGAAACCTGTCAATCGATTACAGCGGATGTTTACTGCAACCAATTGGACGAAACGATGAGGATGCTTGCAATTAAGGAGCTGAGATTGGTCAATAGAGACAGACCAATCCTCTTTCAAGACCACGTGTTGCAAAAAACAATGCTGCTCAAATTACAGAAGCTGGATTTGGAAACTCTCTGTCATCCACTGTATTTAACAGACCTTGCACCAGCTGACTACCACTCCTTCCAGGCTTTGGACCACTTCTTGCAAGGAAAAATATTCAGTTCTCAACAAGCTATGGAAAATGCCTTTCACAATGTAATCACCACTTGC
>CAUYSK010015777.1:0-11246 GCA_963575035.1 Avahi laniger | reverse complement strand
TAATGTGACATGAGCCTATGCGCTTTTGCAAAACCCAGTTGGAAGAGCGAGTGAATAAAAGACGCATGCTTCCCTCAAACCCTCCGCTGCAAGGCTGCCGCTTTCTTGTTTCAGGCCTTGCATTTAACAAGCACGGGGTGTGGCGGCAAAAACAGAGTCATTTGCCTTTCCCCAGGCTCTGGCTTCGCAGTTACAAACCGCAACACTCTAGCATGAGTGTTAGATCCAGTGCCCCTCGGCCCCAGGAACAGAGAGGCAGAGTCACCGAGGATGCAAATGGCAAAGGAGTTTATTTGCTAGCTCGAACTTGGACAGGGTCCAAGTCCCGGAGCACCAACGCAGTGGCCTCCCTATGGACCAGGACCCCCCCCTGGAGCCAAGGTAAAGCTCTTATACCTTTTTTGCACACGACGCACTGGTGGCGCACGACACGCAAGTTTCATACGACACGCTAGGCACACTATCTCCCCTCCCCCCCTTAGTCCATTGGTTTCTTTGAAGGTGGAGGATTGTTTTGGCTCCTGATTGGGTGGCCCCAAGCCCCGGGATCTTCAATTTTCGCGCGGGCTGCGGCTTTGTTCTGCGGGAGGGGGGGGGTGGGACCGAAACTTAGGCCTACTCTAGGAAGTTCAGCCTGTTATAGAGTTACTCCTGCCCCAGTTTTTCTTTGGTTAACTATGTTTCACTAACAACTAAAGCAAGCATGGTTACAGAAGCAAATGGCATTAGTTAGAATCAGAGAGAACACACTTTTTTTTTCTAATTTTAAAACAGGTTTTGTTCCACATAAAACAAAGTACATTCTCCTACTATCAATTTTTGTCTTACTTGAGAATGGAGGGACAAAGGACAAGGACGGAAGAGGGTTCTCGTGGTGCGGATCCAGGGGCGGGTGGAGTCCCTCCTGCGGTGAGTGGGGCTGCTCAGTGCAGTGAGCACGATGGACCGGCTGCATCCCGGTGTCGGCCCGCAGGTGTGACAGCCAGGCGCTGCCGGGCCCTGCCCGTGAGAACCCTGCTTTCAGGGCACGGGAGGATGTGGCTTTGCCCGATCGTGGCAGCGCTGGCTGGGCCCAGAGGGCTGGGGCGCGGGTGACCAGAGTGAGGGCCCCACGTGCAGAACGTAAGGAGGGTCCCTCTCAGGGTCGCTGGGTCACGGGCTCAGGTCCTGACAGGCGGGGCCGCTTACATTTTGTGTCATAGGCGTCTCACTTGCCTCCCCCTCGTGCTGGCCCTGAGAGGAATCACTTAATTTTTAGTCATGAGAACTCTTTCTCTAAATGACGTGAGTAATTGATTTTGCTGAACTTAATACGTTGCTAAGGGGCATCGTATGGGCACAGGCTGTATCTTCTGTGTGCAAAGACATAGGTGTTCAGTGGGTTGCAAAATACTTTTAATAGAAGAAAATAAAATTTAAGACAACAATTGAGCAGATTTAAAAATAAGCTAACTCTTTTTTTGCTACAATAATCTTTTCCTTGACTCATGTCTGGTCATTTTTGTTTGGAAAAGAAAAGTGAGGAACTTTGGAGTTTTTTTTTTTACCTTTTTAAAATTTGTATGATAGCTGTTGATTTATCATCTTAGAAAAATGAAGATGAAGGGTGGGAGAATATCCAAAATATGTTTAGTGTACTAGGCTTTAAAAAGAGTTCTTGTCGTCATTTTTAGGGTTACGCATTTGTCTCAGCTATAGCATGCAGAGACAAAAATTTCTCATAAAATATAATACCACTGGAAGATCATTCCTTATTCAGTTAAACTGAGGAGCCAGTGCCGAATTCAGCTCACAAATGACTGATTTAACTTATATTATTTGTGCCTGAAAATAATTGTAGGTGCAAAAAGGGAGGGAGCTGCTGAGCCACTGGCCTTAGGTACGCCGGGCACCGCGCAGGGTCCTGTGAGAGTCCTTCTCTGCTTTGGCTCCGGTCATTTCGGTGACCTGTAGCTTTACAGAGGAGAAGGTGCAAAGAAAACCAGCAGACCTCGCCTTGTGTAAAAGAAGGGCTTTCTAGTGACCTCATTTTACTCTTTTCGTCTCAGAATAAAGAGGTGGAACAACTCACAAAGCACCTATTTCTAGTTTCAAATACAAGTCATGGTTTCCCATTTGTCAAACATTTGCTGTATTTTTAAGACCCTTTGCCTAAGAGTTGATAAAGTGCTTGTAAAGTTATGGTCATAAGGGGAGTTCCAAAATTCCCCAGGAAACTAATTTTTTGTTGTTATTTTTCAAATAGAAGAGGGGTTAGCTTTAGATGGCAGTGATTACCTGCGGTGATTTCTAAATCAGAAGTGGACGTAGGACACACGGTCATGTTTGTGTGTGACCTTTGTGGTAAGCAAATTCCTCGCCTTGAAAGCCCAACTGAATCCTTTCCTTTAGAGAAACAGAAAAAAAATCGAATGGACTTGATAATCATTCTTGTCCCACACTGACCCAATCCACGTGATCCATGATTTAGGGGTACCAGTGTGAGGGGGTGGGGTTAGGTACAGTCCTTGGTCCACGGAAAACCTCAAGCGTGTGAGCAGAGCGGTGACCTCTGGCAGCCACAGGGCTTCTGGACAACGTGCCGGTTACTGGGGAAAACAAACAGCTGGCAGTTTCTACACCCCCATCAGGAGATATGAAAAACAGAGTGCATACATTTTTTAATTTAGTGCATTTTTGCTGCTCAATAAATGTATAATAATAATAATCATCGCATTTTTATTAGACACTGTGCATTTATGAGCAAGCTTGGTGGTCTCTTTGGGCCTCTGCCAAGGTCTAATGGAGCCTTCATAGTTGTTCAGATTCCTCTTTTTAGGTTTTCCTCTTCTTTTTGCATAATCTAAAGAATAACAGCAAACCTACCTAGAATAAAGAAAAAGTGAAGAAAGTAGTTTTTATTTTATCTGAGTGTCAATCTATCCTAGCTTTTCCAAGCCAAGGACATTCTTATAGAAATCACAGTGCTCTGTAACAAAAGTTGAATAGAAGGTAAGCACTCACAAAGGAAAAGAAAAATGTTATTAGCCTTTTGTTCAAAAATTGGTTTCTGATCCAAGTCTCGATATTCATTAACCTATGATGCCAAATAGTTTGCTTACTTATCAATAACTGCGCAGCTGAGACTTGGCACAGAAGCGCTACATGGCTTTTTAGAAACCAGAGGTGAAACGTGCTCGATGGCAAAGCTAATGCTGTAACATCAAGGCTAATGAATATAAAATACCTTGAGTAAATGATAAAGATTTGGAAAGTAGCACAAAAATTATTTAATAGAACTTAAAAATACCTTCCCTTACATTCAAGCAGATGGCTATAAGATGTAATTAAACATCCTGATAACCAGCACAATTATATCAGGAGAGGAGAATTTGATTTTTTAGCACATCACCTTAATCAGTACCTTGTCAGGTATAATTAGGCCTGGAACATAGAAGGGTGGGACAGGGACATTCATTCCGTCAGGCAGCATCTTCATTGACACTTAATATGGCCCAGCTCCTGATCTTAAGGCTTGCATATAGCAGTGAACAGGGCAGAGTTCACACTTGGGTGTACATTAGGGGGCATAGCTCACTGAATAGAAAGCTCAGAGGAAATCTAAAATATAGTGTGAGTCTGCAAGTGAGGAAAATGAAAATGAAGTAAGGAAACCAGTGTTACTTAGCTTGGGAAGACATGACTGAAATGAGACTTATTGATCGTATTCAAAAATACACAGAATTGTTATGTGGGTGATTATCTCCTTTGAGGATAGTACAGAATGAACCGAGCCAAGTACTAGGAGGGAAATCTAAACTCGAAGGTGTGGGAAAAATGACAATAAGAACCGGATGCAATGTCAGTGGAAGGAAGAACCATGAGATACATTACATGTAATCTTCCTGAAACCAGCAGGGGTCTGGGTTCTCCAGAGAAGCAGGAATATACACAAAGAGATTTTCTATACTGAATTCGCTCATGTGATTACAAGAAGTCCCAAGACCTTCAGCCGGCAAGATGGAGACCAAGAAAGACCATGGTGTAGTTTCTGTCTGAGTCTGAAGGCTTGAGCCCCAGGAGAGCCGACTGTGTCTGAGTTCCAGTCCTGAGGCAGAGGACCAATGTCCCAATGCGAAGGCGGTCAGGCAGGCAGAGAGAATCTTTCTTATTCAGCCCTTGTGTCTATTCAGACCTCCAGTGGGTTGAATTAGACCCACCCATGTTGGGGAGGGCAATCTACTTTACTCACTCACCCATTCACCTGTTAATCTCATCCAGGAACACCCTCATCGACACACCAGAAATAATGTTTGACTGAACATCTGGGCACCATAGGGCCCAATCAAGTTGACACGTAAGATTAACCATCACAGTCGTGAAGTATCATCAACCTTTATTCTGTCTTTAAAACCTGAAACAGCTGTAAACTTATTTACATAAATAAAAATACTGAATCATTGTTTTAGAGAAATAAACACCAAATAGTAGAGCACACATAGTTCTGTACATCTAGAGCACACATGCATGTTATGTCTCACATGTAGTAGCTGAGTGGGACTACATGGAAGGAAAATTTTCTCCCATCTGAGGAGATGAGTAACGTAACGTCCGCACACAAGGCTGGTTTATCGCTTCCAGGTGTGTTGTATGCACACACATAATGTATATATGTGTGATTTATAATTATGATTTTTTTTCCAAGATGTGCAGTCAACATATCTCCCAGAGGATAAATCTTTGAGATGTTTGTAGAGTGATTTCATCTCTTGAAATTTGGGCAGGTACTGAGACAGCAGCGAGGTCAGTCTAGGAGCATAATTAGTAAAGGTTTAAGCACAGGTTCAGAGCAGGGCCTGGTGAGACACCCACTCTGCCCCCACTTTGCACTGTGTCCCCATTATGAGATCACATGACACAGCCTATGGGGAGCCTATTAGGGGTGGAGGCCAGATCCCATGCAGAGTCGGTTCCCTGGCGTCTGGTGCAGGGCTGAGAGGTCAGCGGGAGCTCAGCCCAAGGTTCTTGGTCTGAGCTGAATGTCATAGCAGGAAAGGAGCCTCCTCAGGAAGAACTGCAAGACCAAGGACTGTGCTAAGGGAGCTGTCACTTTGTGCAGGTCTTTCCGCTCTACTCCAGGGCGTGTCTTTTGCCTTCTTGGAGCACCGCTTCCCGCAGTTGTGCAAAGAGGGGTACCGACCTCAGGAGGGGACGGTGCCCAGTTTTAACAGAAGTTCATCATGTTCAAATGTTGACAATCCAGACATCCACCAATGGGGAAAATTGTTAAATCATGGTACACAGACACTCTGGAAAACGAAGTGGCCATTAACAAAGAATGAGGCAAGTCACGTGTTCTGACTGAGGAGGATCCAGGGTATAGCGTTGATTTTAGAAAGCAAGCTGCATGTCAATATGTATAATTTATTCTCATATAAAGGAACAGTCCTATGCATCACACATGTCAGTACTTAGAAAAATGTCTGAGCCTGGGCACGGTGGCTCACACCTGTAATCCTAGCACTCTGGGAGGCTGAGGTGGGAGGATCACTTGAGGTCAGGTGTTCAAGATCAGCCTGAGCAAGAGCGAGACCCCGTCTCTATGGAAAATAGAAAAATTAGCCGAGTGTGGTGGTGCACGCCTGTAGTCCCAGATACTAGGAAGGCTGAGGCAGGAGGATGCTTGAGCCCAGGAGTTTGAGGTTGTAGTGAGCTGTGATCATGCCATGGCACTCTAGCCTGAGTGACAGAACAAGACTGTGTCTCAAAAAAAAAAAAAACAAAGAAAAGAAAAGAAAACTGGAAGGATACTCACCACGTCCTAGTGAGTGCCTCTGAGAGGATGAGCGGGATTGTTTATTTTTACTTCCTGCACTTCTGCATTGTTTGAATACGTTACAAAGTGTGCATTACTTTTGCAATACCCTATATATTACATATATGTGCATATATGTTACTACAAAGGGAGGGTCCTCTCGATGTGTTTTGATAACCAAGAATAAATATATAAATGATATGTTAAATATTTATTTACTAAATATTTATTCTTTGTGAATTTAGTAACCATTTCTTTTCGGCGACCTAAAGCAGAAGCGTTCTCATGAGGGAGCAGGACCCTCTCTACTGGAAGGAATATCCCACTTTCTGTGACTGAAAGCCCCGTTACTTGGGCTTGGATTTCTTTTGGTGGGGAGTGAGAGGCCCCAGAAACGGCCCTTTTGGGATCGCGTGCGGGATGGGGAGGCTGCGGTGCAGAAGGACATCTTTCTGTTTAGCGTGAAAATCCAAGTCCTTGATCTCTATGACCTTCTTGTTCCCTGGAATTGGGGTCCTGGCTGTGGGCACCCCAACAGGTGGTTTTCTCGGGTGCTCACGACTTGGTGATGAGGCTGGCTGAGCAGTCCAGTGAAAGTTGTTTTGCAGACCGCTGACTACACCCTCACGGTAGACTGTCACCTGGGAGCTTTACAGAAATGCATGGAGGTGGGCTCCCTCTGGACCAATTTACTCAGAATCTTTGAGGATAGAGCCTGGCACCCAGGTGATTCCAACACTCAGCCAAGTTTATGAACCAGGGGGTCAAGAAGAAAACCAGGTAAGAGAATGCAAATCAATCGGCAAAAATCACGACAGGTGAAACAATTTGAAGGCTACACCACATTGCAGAATTTCTACAGGTGTGTGTTCCCTGATCACTATTCAGGAATGTGCATTTTAAACAAGGACCCCACGTGGTTTCCAGGTAAAATTCTAGAACCCTTTGTCCACAGACAGTGGTTCAGTAGCAGCATCTTTGGATTAAGAAGAATGCATTCATCAACCTTTCTAATAGAGGTAGCATATTTCAGTAACTGATTTTGCAAAACTAAAGAAAAATTTTCTGATTATATTGATTATGCTGTGGCTATAGAGTTTGTGTTTATGTGGTAACTTTTATCCCAGGATCTTAATGTATTTTACAGGCATTCTTCTTGTAACGGTTCTGTTGGCATTTGTACTGTCCTCGCTTTTCAGTACGAGGGTAGCAGATTCATAATTAAAAGTCACATCCTGGAAATAAGAACCAGTATTTCTTTGGACTTTGTTGTAGTTCACACACCACGTGGTACAAGAAGAATATTTTTGTCATTAATATCGGAGCTTTAGACTCTGATAGGGTGGCATTTAAACATTTCAGTATTGTTAACAGATAGATGTGCTGTAAATTTACAACTGAATTTGGAAAGGCTGGTCCCAGACGTTCATCAGGTTAAAATCAATACTCTGTATTTCTACTTTTTGGTGATTAACTTCAGAAATGACCTTAGTAAGACCTTCTGTGATCCAAAACTTTATTTTAGAGGTAGAGAAAAGTAGTCATGAAAATATTGCTTCTAAAATTATAGGCCTGTTTTTTTTTTTTTTAAATCAGAATTTGCATGTCCAATATTCTGGTTTTTTTTTCCTGCTTTTTGCTTTGGCATGTCTAAATAAAGCAAGCGAAAAGTTTGAGTAAAATTCCAGATCAGCATTCACAGCTGAAGGGGAGGGGAATCCTAGCAGCGAGCCGAGATGGGTCCCACGCAACTGTACTCTCACGTCAGCCCACGCACGATCCTGAGGGGAGCCAGGGCCGAGCCTGCCCTGGGGCTCCTTCGGTGGTAACAGTGCTCCTCAAAGTGCCAGTCACGCACCTGTGTGATCTTGACTTTCAGAAAAGAGACAACAGTGACACATCATTTCACCAATGCAAGTTTGTACTTTCCCCATTCATTGTAGTGATCCGCATCAGATCCTAGTTTGCTATTTAAATGCTTATTATTTTAAAAGTGTCTGGAATCAAGGTTCCATCAATAATTTGAGACAGACCTAAATCACTGCCTTACTTTCACTCTGAGCAGCGGTTTGGATGAGATGCTCACAGTTTCCTCCCAACCAGATGATTCCATTTTAGGGCCCTGGTGAGTGAGGACCTGCGCACTCTAACTGGGTTCAGAGCTCTCGGCGGGGTGAGTTGTATCCTAAGGTACTGCAAAGATAAATGTTTCTGATGGCAGAGCCTTGGTCAATGGTGTTTAAGAAATGTTTTCAGGGCACTAAACAATCTTCTACCACACTAAAACACAATAGTGCTCAGATTCTTGGTCAAACGTTATTCCGGTGTTTCCGTGAGAATGTTCTTGGATGAAATGAACATTTAGATCTGTAGACTGAGTACAGCAGACGGCCCTCCTAGCGTGGGCAGGCCGCGTCCTGTCGGCTGGAGGCCTGAGTAGAGCAAGGCTGCCCTCCCCAGAGTGAGAGGAAATTCTCCTGCCTGGCGGCCTCTGGGGTGGGGCCCGGCTCTTCCTGGTGACCGGCAGCTTCCGGCCTTTCTACTCGAACTGAGACATCAGCTTTGCGGATTTTGGACTTGCCAGTCTCCATAATCACGCGAGCCAATTCCTCATAATCAATCTCTTTATGTATGTCTTCATATATCTCCTATTGATTCTATTTCTGGGGAGAACCCTAAGAATTCAATGGATGATGACAAACACATGATTTTCAGTATATTTTCAGCCTTTTTTCCTCAATGACAAAAATATTAGATTGTTAGAAAAATATGTACTGTATTAGTTGTAAATTAGATACAATGGGCATGAGGATACTATAGCTATAATCTGGAAAACTTCTTCTTATTCCAGTTTTGAGATAAAACAGATTTGGAAATGAGCAAATGCTGCTTAATGTAAGTTCAATTCAAAAATGGTAAGTGAAAATCAAATAAATCACTTGAAATACGTAACTTTAAAAAATTACGTTTCATGATAAACTAATTAACAGCAGTATGATAGACATGTTATACATGTGATTATATTTAAAGTTTTAATAGTTTTACTATGATCAGTAACAACAACTTTCACTAATTCAGAAAAGTTAGTATTTTCAGCTATTTTAAAAAGGGACAATTTTCTTCATCTTACCCTTCCAAAATCACTCAAAACTTTGACACGAAAGGCAATTTCAGCTGGCCTCCACCTTGTGCCTCCTTACGTTTGACATTGTTGTCAAAGGGAAGCAAATTTTGCTTTACGTTGGCTTTTCCCAGCTTCTCTACTGTGGTTTCACCAGGATGGAAGCGGCAGGCTACGCGGAGGGGGAGGAACGCCTCCTGCTTGCCGAGGCATCTCCAGCGAGAGTATGGGAACACGGTGATGGCCCGCTGAAGTCGAGTTCCTTATCGGCCTAGCACTGCATCGCTGGGCCTCGGGAAGGAAGTCAGGGACTCAGCAAGGGACCATTGCTAGGGGCGTCTGCAACTAGTTGAGATACTAGTGGTTTTAAATACACTAGAAATTAGGAGAAAATAAAGAGAAATGTTGAATTCGATGTGTCAAGGCTGTAGTCCCCAGTCAGTCAACTGAATTGTGATTAACATCTACAGTCAGTTAACTTTAACTGAGGGAGATGATCCTAGATGATCTGCGTGAGCTTCCTCCAAGCAAGTTGCAAGGCCTTAAAGGCAGAACTGAGGTTTCCCTGAGGAAGGAAAAATTCTGCCCGTGGACTGCACCGTCAGCTCCTGACCTGCAGCCGTTAAGAGCTCCAGAAGCCAATTCTCTTCTTGCAACGAATCTCTCCCTCTCCCTCTTCCTTCCCCTGCTCCTTCTCTCCTCTCCCCTACTCCCTGTCTCTTCCCCCGTCCCCTCCCTTTTCCTCTGCTTCCCTGGTGGCATCCTGACCGATACAGTGACCCTTAATACGCCAACTGATTCACAATTGGAGAACTACCACTACTGTTGTTATCAAGGGAAGTAATGAGGGCGGGACCCCATCTCATTTATTTTGTTTCCTCCTAGAGCCTGACACACGGCTCTCAATAATGAAATCATTGTTAGCAATCATTGCAAACAGCTCTGGAGTGTATAAAACAATATCTTGAAAGTTTCTGCTAGAAAGTAGATAATTTATTCCAAAAAAAGCATCATTTAGCTTTCAAAATTCAATATTTATATATTTTTATGTATGTAAGTAATAGATCATACTACTGAAAATCTGGACAATAGAGGACAAAAACAGCATTAAGTTCATGATTCTAACATAACTACTGCCAACATTTTAGTATATTTCCTTCGTGTTTACACTTTCGCGCCCCTATCTTGTGCATGTGTTGTTTTTGTACAGTGGTGATCATACTGTACTTAAATTTTTTTCCTGCTTTTCCTCTTGTTATTACCTAGTCTTCAAAACATTTTTCTCTCTTTTTTTTTTCCTGTTGAAAACAGCCTTACTGCTTAGGTAAAATTAATTTATGCTCATTACCAAGAGGTATCTGTATTGAGCTCTTCTTGGGCACCAGTATCAGGCACTGAACTATACATTTTACATAGTCTATCTCTTTTTATCCTCAGAACAAATATGTGACAAGAATTATTACCATCCTCATGGTATAGGTGAGGAAATTGATTTTGGAACTATTAAAGAACTTGTTCAATTGGCCAGATGGGAGAACTTCTGAAGACTGTGCCATTTCTACCTTGCAATACAGTCTCATTTATTTATTTTACTTTAACTTTTCTTTTGTGGATGAAGGGCTATATGAGTTGTGAGAAAGCTTTCCCTTTCATCTTGTCCTGTGAAAAAGAGTATGTGCAAAGACTCAACAATCTGGCTTCATAGTTTGTCATGTAGTACAGTGTTTTTCTTAAACTCAGCAAAGTGAAGCATGCCTTTTTTCTTTTGGGTGCATGACTATTGATGTTTTACTTCTATTCATATTTTCAAATTTAATTCACATTCCAATAATTTTTACTGAGGTAAAAAGCCATAGATATTTTAGGCAATGGCGTTAGTCACTGTTAACTATACTACTCGCAATCCACGTAATCAGACACCGACTTGAAGTGGACAGAAAAAGTGCCACGTGGCCATCCCACCCAAGTGGAAGGATGCAAAGTGAAGTAAATGAATAGATGAATAAACTCCAGCTATCATTAAAGAAATGTTCAATGATTAATAATGGGCACTGTCAGTGGCTCTCCTCTTAGTTTTCCAGGTGAGAAGTGATTCAAAACACAGAATTCTTTCCAGATTTGGATATACTTAGAAATGCTAAGAAATTTTTATTGTTCTTTCACTGTATGTTCAACACATTGAAGCAAACAATGCCAAACCAAACAATCCCAAATTAAAATATGTACTCGATCAGGCCAGGCGTGGTGGCTCACGCCTGTAATCCTAGCTCTCTGGGAGGCCGAGGCGGGCGGATTGTTGAGCTCAGGAGTTCGAAACCAGCCTGAGCAAGA
>CAUYSK010015776.1:0-27249 GCA_963575035.1 Avahi laniger | reverse complement strand
CCGAGTAGCTGGGACTACAGGCATGTGCCACCATGCCTGGCTAATTTTTTCTATATATTTTTAGCTGTCCAATTAATTTTTTTGTATTTTTAGTAGAGACAGGGTCTCGCTCTTGCTCAGGCTGGTCTCAAACTCTTGAGCTCAAATGATCCGCCCGCCTCAGCCTCCCAGAGTGCTAGGATTACAGGGGTGAGCCACCGCGCCTGGCCTAGACAAATTTTAAGACAACATTAAGAACCTCTTTTTTGACCTTAAATTTCAAAACTTATTAAGCCAGCAGTGACTGGCTAGTAGTTGTACCTGCTGCATAAATATCATGTCCATCGTGGGCTTTGTGTCTAGCAGAGTTCTATAAATGCTCATGGTGAGAGTGCTAGGACCAAGGGTCTTAATATTATTTTAGGGACATTCATTCTTTTGACTGTATTGTTGGTAAAGACATTAAAGCCTTCCTAGAGTTTTCTTTTCCTTTTCTTTGCTTTTTGTTGCAGTACAACATTCAACGGCTTTTTTTTTTTAAGTAATCTTTTGAGGTATAAAAAAACTTGAGTTTTACTCTTCTTAATTGTATTAGCCTTGAAAAATGTTTCATTTCTGTGTCCAGGATTACATATTTCGAAACAAAGTTATGGCAAGAATTTGGACATTCGACCCAGTTTCTTAGGATGCATAGACTCTCTAAGAGCCTCACACGCTGGAAGTACTGATATTCCAGTCCAATGTGCCTCTATCTTTAGAGTGACAGAGGCAACAGTGATCAGCCTCACATAGAAACTATGTAAACTTTAAATATTGGTCAGTGTTTGCTCATAATTGACCAAAAGTTAGCAAAGTTTTTGTAAAAAAATTTTTACTGAGCACTTTGACTTTCAAAGCTATGTTTAACACTGCTTAACAGCTGATTGTACTTCACAAAATCTATGCATTTCAAAATGCCATTCATTCCCTATCAGCTTTTGTTTGGTTACAACTCTGTTTATTTAGAATGAAAAAGATCATGTAAATGGGTCATTTATTCATTATGTATCTCAAATAGTTTTATGGTTTTATGACAAATTCAGTCAATCAGGTACATGGTAAAAGATTCTTGCTCAGTAACTGCTAGAAACAAACAAGTAATTTCAACTAGAAATTAGTCCAGATGGATTATTCAGACTTTTCTATGGAGAAAAAGCAGGGAGGTACCAATGATGCTGATGCTTACAGAGCATCAGATCTACCCTTGAAGAATTAAGAGAGATTCTTTTATAGGTAAAATTACATTTGATTGGATTACAGTTCAGAAAGTGATGAGAGACTGGTATTTCCATCATGTGTTAAATGTATCTTCTCTCTTTTGTTCTTGATTGATCTTGTTCAAGATTTCTCTTTTTCATTAGTTTCTTCAAAAATCAGCCTTTGGTTTTCTTGCTCACCTTTGTGTTATATCTATCTGTTTTCTATTTCATTGCTTTCTGGTTTTGTTTGTAATTTATTTCCTTCTATTTCCTTTGGCTTAATTTTTTTTCTAGCATTTAGAGTTATTAACTTCTGCTCTAAATCTACTTTGTTTTCTCATACATTTAAAACTTCAAGTTTCCTTCTAATTACTACTTTATTATACAAGTTTTAATATGTAGCATTATTTGTTTACTTCTATGTTTTTTTTCCTATTTAGAAATGTATTATATTGTTTCTACAGGTCTTTTTTTTTAGCTTTCTTTGTTGATTTATAAATTTATTGTGGTCAGAGAAATTGGTTTATGTAAGGTTGATTTTGAAAAATTTGTTGGAACTTTCTTTGTGGCCTAATATGTAGTCAATTTTTATAATGTTTCATGTGTGCTTGAAGAGCATGTGTGCTCACCACTTGTGATTTGTGTACTAGTTCTTTTACAGTAAATATTATTTCCCAATACTGAATTTCCTATTTTAAACTCTCTTACTGCCTTGCTTTTTCTATGCCCTTTTCAGGAAGCCGACACAGATGAGAATCAGGGAACTTTGACATTTGAAGAGTTTTGTGTTTTTTACAAAATGATGTCTTTGAGACGAGACCTTTATTTGTTGCTTCTGAGCTACAGTGACAAGAAAGATCACCTAACTGTAGAAGAACTGGCTCAATTTTTGAAGGTGGAACAAAAGGTATCATTAGACTATTAAATTGAATGTTTACTTAAAAATACTTGTGAAAGATGCATGGCTTTCTTTTGGGGTTGGATGTAGGTATACTTTAAATCTTGGAAAATGGGGTAAATATCACAAGCTCACAAAAATCTCATCTTTGAGTAATTTAAAACTGTTTCCAGCAGCTTTTAAGAGAAGAAGTATTAAATTGAACACTGGCTTATTCAATTTTTTACCTTAAATATATGGAGTATCAATATGCATATTTTCCCACACAAAAATGAATGTCAGCTATTGTGTTTCATTTTAGATACAATGGTAATGTTTTCCATAATACTATAAAGTATTAATAATATTAATATAAATTTATACTTCACCTTTATATTAGCATAAATATAAATTTATATTCAAATAAATTTATTTGTATTTAAAATATAAATTTATATTTGTACTAATAATATACCTCGGTATTTAACTATGATATAACTCTTAACTAGCATTATAGTAGGTCATTGGTAATTATGATAGGAAATTGACATTTGATCATGTGAAAAAACTAAGTAAATTAGTTCCTTATTAAAAAAGGAAATCTCTAAATATATTTAAAATAAGATGCCTTTGTTTTAATATTATATAGGCTGAATTGTGGTCACAAAGCTATTCTTCTCATACTCGTTTTTTAAATATCACCTCAAACTCTGTTTCTCACTAAAGTAGAGGAATAAATGAATATTTTGTTAAAGTTTTTTTAACCTTTTATCTTAGACTTTTTTGAGAGGAGGCTTTTGGTTTTGCTATAGTTGATAAGATTTACTTTTAATTTTCTTTACATTTATGGACTAATTGTCTTCATATAAAGAGCTACTCATCTTTTTATCCATTTTAAGTCAAAGGCATTTAGCTCTGTTGAAACTGTAAAGAATCATTAAATATTTGGATTTTATTATACAGTCAATAGAAAGAATTCTTTCTATAGTACCCACACAAATAATCAGCATCCTGTGTTTGAACACTTCTACCCTGTCTTTGAACATTTTGTTTTTTTCTTAAATAACAGCTTTGTTGAGATATAATTTACATACCATGAAATTTACCCTTTTAAAGTGTACAGTTTAATGGTTTTTAGTGTATTAACAGAGTTGTGCAGCCATCACCACTATCTAATTTCAGTACATTTTCAGCATCCCAAGAATAACCCCATACCCGTTAGCAGTCATTCCTTATTTCTCTTCCCCACCAGACCTTGATGACCACTATCGCTATTGAACTGCCTATTCTAGACATTTTATATAAAGAGAATTGTATAATATGAGCCTTCGTGACTGACTTCTTTCATTAGGCATAATATTTTCAAGGCTCATCCATGCTGTGGCATTATCAGTACTTCACTTCTCCTTGTTGCCAAATAATATACCATTATATGAATATATCACGTAACATCCAAAGAAACAGGTAAATCTGTATATTTTTTATGCTAGGCTTGATGAAGAGTTGAGAGTCATGGAGAAATATGATTGGAGGACAGAAGGGTTTGATCTATTGGTGGTAAACTGGGGAGAACTTAGCAAGGCCTGTTAGTTCAGATTCTTCTTGGCATCTCTGTGTCTTGGGTTCCTTTCTTCTGGATATAGGGAGGGCACCTCTCACATCAGGGTCTCTTGAATGAGGGTCTTATGACCTGCTTTAGGGGAAGGTCAGAAAATCTTTCCTAGGTTTTATGACTTGCTTTAGGGGTGAAGAGATAGGAGAAGGTCAGGGAGACCTTTCTGCTTCTGCTGTTTTCTCAAATGCCAGGGTGCTATATTTTAGGGTAGCATGTGCTAAACCCCATCAATCCTTTACATGACTAGAATTTTCTTCTAAATTACTCCTTTGCCTCTCCCCTCCCATGTCGGTCGTGGTATGATATAATAAAATATATATTTGGTCTTTGTTTCCGGTTATTAGCACAGAGATCCTAAAATCCTTGGAATTTCCTGAGTAATAGGATTATCTTCTGTTGTTTTATAATGAGCCACTTTCAACCAAAACTGAGTTTATGCTAATGAGGTGACTATATTGGTGGGCCCTAGACGGTTTCAGGGTGGGGGCTGGCAGTCAGAGGAACCAATCATGTGATGGGACAGTATGAACTTTCAGTCCCACTCTTAGACCTAAGGGTTGGGGAGAGGGACTGAAGACTGTGTTAATCACTAGTGGCCAGTGATTTCATCAACCATGCCTATGTAATGCAACCTCCATAAAACCCCTGGGGTTTGGGGACTTTCTGGGTTGGTGAGCCCATCAGCGTGCTGGGAGGGTGGCCTGCTAGGAGAGGGCACGGAAGCTCCACGATCCCCCCACCTTACCCTATGCATCTCTTTCATTTGGCTGTTCCTGAGTTGTATCTTTTATAATAGACTGGTATTAGTAAGTCAGGCAGTTTCCTGAGTTCTGTGAATTGTTCTACTGAATTATTGAACCTGGGAGGGTTTTGTAGGAACTGACAAAAACTATCTCCTTGACCAAACTCTGGACAGGCTTTTCTGAGCCCTTTTTTGCCTAGGCCTCCTCCTGGTCCTTGTCCTTAGGAGTCCAGTTGCAGCAAGAACCCTGCTAAGTCAGTTGAGACAGAACCCCCACTCTCCATATCTGATCAGCCTCAATATCTGATCGAAGTCCTCATCCTCCACCATCCCCAAGTGATACCTGATCATCCTTCTCTGCTTTCACAATGACTCTCGTCTGGTCAGTCCATCCAGACTTCCGCCTTCCCCCTGATGTTTCCTCCTAGTAATTTCTCCTGCGCTGACTCTCCGCCGTGCTCGCTGTCTGCGAGTCCCCACTTGTCCATGCTGCAGTCATAACTGGGCCCAGTTCTATACCGAGACCTCTTTTTCCTGATTAAAATCTGTCTAGCTATTAAAATCTGTCCACTTTAGCCACTGTCTAGCTCTGGCTTTTCTTTGACAGAACTCCCAATTTTCTAGCTGGCCAGGTAGAAGTGCGGGTAGTCTTGGTACCCAGTTTGTGTCTGGTGTCTGAAGAGGGTGCAGTCTTGTGGGACTGAGCCTTTAGCCTGTGAGGTCTGCGCTAACTCCTGGGTAGTTAGTGTCAGATTGAATTTAATTGTTGGATACCCATTGGTGTTGGAGAATCAGAGAATTGGTTGGTGTCAAAAAAAGACACCAGATCTAGTAATATTTTACTTTACCCGATTACCACAATCACATACATTTTAGAAATAATAGATTCAGTTTTTATGAATTTTGTTCTTGCTTTTTTGAGGATTAAGCTAGATAGTATTAACAAAATGTTTTGTCAAGATCAGTTATATTAATGAATTTGCTAATTTGCAAAGGCAGAGATTCTTCATTAACAAAATTAGCTATAAGACAGGTAGAAAGTGAGAATGGGATAATAGAAATATGTATATATTTTCCCCAGGAGATATGTCCTTTCTACATCTTTACTTCTCTGTTTCCTTCACTTACATAGCTACTTGTCCATTCTTACTTGGAGAACTCTCATAGTATAGTGGAAGAACGTTAGACCAGGAGTCTGGAAGACCTGCATTCCACACATTGCAGGCTGTAGTGGTTGAAGAATCTTGGGTGGATCAAATATTATTGTTTCTGAGCCTTGGTTTTGTGATCTGTACAAAGGGGAATTGATGCCTACTGTTCCTATCTCAGTGTCAAATTGAACATTGATTGTAATGATGAATGTGAAGGATGTTTGCCTGAAATAATCAGAAGTGTGGCAATGTGAGGAATTAAAGTGTATAGAGCTACTGAATTCAGATTTAATCAGGCTAGAGGAATTACCCCAATTCGTTTGAACGGCAATACTGGATGTCACTTGCTAAGGGCATTTGTTTCTCTCCTCTTTTTAGTTATGCTGGCATTCTGCCAGTAAGTTTTAGTTGGGGGAAATAGAAGCCAATATCTTGTGACATCTGTCCCTGGAGGATGATTAACCTGTATCTAGTTTAATTTTCTAAATTAGCTTGAAGATACTTACATATGAACATGATCTGAAAGAAATTTAGAAAAAATATATTTAAAAATGATCATACATCAAGAGGCAGAAGCCATAAAGGAGAATATTAATGTATTGAAACTTTAACTTTGTATGTGGTCTGATCAAGTACCATAAAATTAAAGCACAAAGTAGCAAAATATTTGCAACATACAAAAGAAAAGAAATAATAAATTTTCTTAATATGGCAAATACTTATGTAATCCATTGAGAAAAAAAAATCAATAGAAAAATGGATAAAAGATTTGAAACATAAAAATTCATAAAAAGACAATAAACCTATGAAAATGTTCACTCTTTATTAGTAACTAAAAAATGTGAAGTAGACCTAAGAGATTGTTTTTTACCCATCAAATTAGTAAAGGTTAAAATAAATACTACCGAACATGGTGTCTATTTCTTATATTTCTGGTGAAATTACAGAATGATATAACCTTTTAATAGGGCAGTTTTATAATTTACAACATTTTATGTAATATATAAAACTTTTACCAAACTGTTTTACTTTTCATAATTTATCCTAAAGAAATAACTGTGTATTTAAAAAAACTGTTATAATTCAGCATTCTTTCAAATAGACAAAAATTGGACACAATCTAAATGTGCAGCAACAGAGTCACTGGTCATGTTTTGTGGGTGTGGAGGCCAAGGCCCTTGTTCCCTTGGAGGCTTGCGGAAAGTCACTGACATCAGGCAGATTGAGTAATAGGAGAGAAGGCATGCAAATTTATTTAATGTGTATACATGGGAGTCTTCGGAATGAAGACCCAATCCCAAAGTTATGAGAAACCTGTTTTTAAGAGTACTCATAAGAGTCCTTTCTATGAATTTCCTTAAAGGAGAAGTAAATTTTGGACTGTACCTAAGTATAAACTGCTTTTTGAGAAGAATAAAAATAAAACAATAATTGCCTGTGGATGACAAAAGTCTTCCATGGTTATAGATATAATTGACAAGGAAATTTGGTTATTTCTGTGGCACATGATAATTTAACATAATAATCATATTTATTACTAATAATATCTACCAACACATATCAGAATTTTAGGAATCTCATATAGTGTTGGCATATATTAATAACATGTTTATATAAATATAACCCAAAGAAGTTAAACACCATTTCATATTTGACAATACTTCCTGTATGATTTTAACATACCAAATAACTCTAATATGCCTCTCTTGGACTTCCAGGGGCCCTAATATTCAAAGAATTAATTTCAAGTCAAAAAGACTGAATTTAGAATTTAAAATTTGATTTTGGAAAGTTTGTAAAATATCGAAGATTTAAAACACTTGATATCACAAAACAGAATCACAGGTAAAAAAAGTCAATAATTTAGCCAAAGTGGTAATTTAAAGATTTCAAAAAGCAAAAACCTTTACTCTTTGATAGAGAGGAGACATTTTTCAAGCAATCATAAGACTTAATAAGACAGCATGAGGTAAATACAATCTGTCTCCCCTCCCCTTTTTGTAGTTTATTCAAAAGGCAAACAAAAATCTCTTGCTGTCTCTTATTAATAATTTATGAAAATCTCATTCAAAAAGAGAAAACTAGATTTTGCCTCTGTTTTAGTGTTTTTATCAATGCTAAAGGTAATTTTAATAAAACCTTATAAACAAATCCATCTAATATTAATCAGTTTGACCGCAAGGTAAGAGTTCCATAAACGTTTTATAATCTTTTACCATTTTTTCTATTTCCTTTTTCTCAACTTTCTATATTCATTCAATTTTATCCATCATTTTTTTATTTCTTCAATTTAAAACAATCCTTAAAAAACTCTAAACTAGACAAAATTACTTTCCCTTTAAGAAAAATCACATTCTCATGTCTTCTTATAAACTTTTTTCTTTTTTTTAACCAAAAACACGTCCTACTTTCCTTATAGACTGCATATAGAATTGTTTCTCTTATATCTAGTAGTTTTAGTAACATACAGTAATTAGTGTTAATTCTTAACCCTTATTTTAGCAATGAACGTAGGGAGTAAGCAATTTTAATTATGTGATGGGTACAGAGCCCAGAGCAAAGGACAATGCTTGGAGCTAGGTCTCATCATAGCCTAAAGGCTCAAATCTAAAGACATAAGTTTATAATCATGTTAAGCAAGTATCAAAAATACCATAGAAGCAACAGTTTTATGACCTTAAATCATCCAGCAGAGATAGTATCTAACTAATAGACCTAGGCCAGGGGGAGGAACCTATAATTTGTTCTTTAAAATTTAGATTCAGTCAAAAGATCACCCTTAAGGATCTAGAAGGCCACATGTGCCTTCTAGGCTGCAGGTTCCCCAGAATGTTTACATTAAATTCTTAAGAAGTTTTATTTTACCAACAATTTAAAAATTCTTTATTTATCAACAATTATTAAAATCATGTGAACTTGAAAAGCATTTACTTAATTTATGAGTACTCATTTATTTTTACATTGATTTGGTACCATGTATAGACAATATGTTAGCAAACATATATAGACATATACATACGTGTAGACACAACATATAACATACAGATGTACACACAAAGACTTTAGATTTTTGATTTTAGAATTTTAGTCATAAGACTGGTAAAACTTACTAGTTTAAAAGGACAGTTGGATTCAAACTATGCCTTTATAAATGGAGAAGGTTAAAGTTTATCTGGAGAAGCCCTTACCAAGTCACCCCCGCCTCCCCCCGAGAGACAGAGTCTCTCTTACTCTGTTGCCCGGGCTAGAGTGAGTGCTGTGGCATCAGCCTAGCTCACAGCAACCTCTAACTCCTGGGCTCAAGGATCCTACTGCCTCAGCCTCCCGAGTAGCTGAGACTACAGGCATGCACCACCATGCCTGGCTAATTTTTCTATATATTTTTAGTTGGTTCAACTAATTTCTTTCTATTTTTAGTAGAGACGGGGTCTCGCTTTTGCTCGAGCTGTTTTCGAACTCCTGAGCTCAAACGATCCACCCACTTCTGCCTCCCAGAGTGCTAGGATTACAGGCGTGAGCCACCGTGCCCAGCCTGAAAAAAAATTTTTAAAAAGGATACAAAAGAGAAAAAGCAAAAGGGATATTTAACTATCTGCCTGTGTCTTGAATATCAGTTGTTAATTAAGATGACTTTTAACCATAGAACTCTTTTTTAAAAAATCCTTATGGATTCTTATTATCAGATTTTAACTGGGATAAATAGCAGATATTTCTGGCTTTTGAATTTTTTTAACCAAAGGTACCCTCTCAAATGAAACTAATGAGCCTTAACCAAGTTTCTGACTTAACCAAGGATGCGAAGAGGTGAATGGGTACTCCAGAAAGTCAAAAGTTATGCCAATCTCAAATCGATAGGGTCCCTTCACTGGCAATCCCATGTCAAGTCCGTGCTGCAGCGGTGAAAGCACAGAATTTTAGCTGTTAGACCACAAGGCAGAGTGGATTTTAACTTTGTTTCAGGTCAGATTTTTGCTCTTTAATTTAGCCAAGAGAATCTTTAAGGCTAGCCATAACACTATTATGTATCTTTTAATTTGATCTTCCCATCAATTGTTTGGAATAAGAGATCTCTAAAGTCTGTTTGTTTTTTTAATTTAGGATACTAATTTAAAGGATCCATCTTCTGGCCATTGACAATTATTAGAATTTCCAATGGTGTACTTATTCCAATAGTGACCCAATCCAATAGCCTTTTCAGAAAAGAAGCAATCCTGAAGATCCCCCCACACTCCCAGAAATAGCCTAAGACAGCAAAAGACTCTTATTCCTGCAGATAGATAAACATGGTATCTGCCTTTGGTGACCCATAAATTTCTGTGTGTGTATGGGGAGGGTGCCAGTCACAGACTCATTAATCTGTGACACTGGACAGGCCCTCCTGGGATTGGACTTTCCCAGCACTAACTAGGCAACAAGAGTTGAGATGACAAAAGCCACCTATAGATGAGACTTATTATGACACACCCTCCCAAGAGCTTGGCACATTTGGAACAAATATGAGGATCCCCGCCATTTTCAGACTGGCCACCTGATATGACCCAAAATCATGGCCCTGGATGGAAGAGACCAAGAGATAGTGCTCCCACTTAGTCATAAGCCAAACTTTCACGGAAATAAAACAAGACAAGAGGGAACTTTAGCTGGCATCCTTCTTTATGAACAACACAGAAAGACGAAGACAAAGGAAAAGACTATTTCTGGGAGAAAAGGGATCAAACAATTTGAACATTTATACCACAAAGTACCAAATAGTACCACTAAAATCGCTGCAACCCAAGACTAGCCACACACCAATCTTTTTCACCAATTAACCAAAATTTTGCAGAGGAGACTGATTTTTTACCATCAGCTCTACCAGATTACAGAGAGAGAGAGGGGCCAGGAACCTAGCTAATAAGAAATTTTTACCCTTTTGCCAGCAGATCAGATTTTGGATTCTCTTAACTGAAGCTTCCGGAAGAATGGAGTTTTAATTATCCCTCTTGCTGTGCCAAACTGTGGGGGCCAAGGCCTTTGGTCCCCTGAGGTTCCTTAAAAATCACTGACAAAAGGCGCATTGATTAATAGGAGAAAAGACATACAAATTTATTTAATGCATGTACATGGGAGCCTTCAGAATGAAGACTTAAACCCCCAGCGAGGTATAGAAGCTTATATATCATCTTGAGGTTACAGAGAGAATGGGGGCTTGGATCGTGGCAAAACAGGTTATGGGAGCGGGGAGAAGAGAAATTCCATTGAGGGGCAATAAATGATTACTATGGAGAATGAATGGATGGGGAACAAAGATTAACTGGCAAATAATTCTCTCTGGTATTTGAACGAGTCTGAGTGAGACATTATCTTGTAAAAGGGTCTATTCTGGTGTGGTTATATTTTTGGTCTTTTTTCTGCAGTAGATAATGAGATAACGGGGAGGGAAAGAAAAAAATTGTTCTCCTTGGTGGGTTTGGACTTCAGGCAGATAAAGGAACTTCTGAGAACGACTATCCTGTGCTTTGATGGGGATAGGGAGGACACCAGAGGGACCTTGGGCTTCTCCAGTCCAGCATGGGGTATGGTTTCTGAGCCCCAATGGGGGGTTTTGAGTTTTAATACTGGAATTTCACAGTGGAACAATTTTGAAGCAATTTTGTGGTCCATATTAACAGGAATTCATTAGCTTCTGATGACATAAGATTGCTATATTAATAGATACCAGAATATTCAACTTCTATAGGTTTACTCAGTTGTGAAATGAAACATCACTGCTGGCCACGTATGCCATCAAGGATTATGTGAAACCAAATATTGGCCCATGGGTCGGATTTTTATTTTATCGAAGCTCTCTGAAAACTGAATTTATGCCTTTGACAGGTCCAATTGCTATTTGATTACAACATTCATCCTTAAAATGTAGATGTGCTAAGGGAAATTCTTACTGTCTTTCATACCCATGAGGAAGTACCAGTAAAGCCAGAAGTCATGAGGCTGAGGTTTTTCTTTCCTCTCTTCCTTGCATCCACAGATAAAGATCACAGATATCCACTAGTCTGTGGTTCCAAAGTACTAGCTTTTGGTTGAGAGTTTTTTTGTTTGTTTGCTTTGTTTCATTCTACCCCCCACCCCCACCCAGCATTTGCTAAACAACCACCTACCTCTCCTTCAGAGCTCCTGTCCATTTCTTGACACTGGGGTGAGTGTTTTTTGTGTTCAATCCTTTATAGAGTTCTGGTTCAGGAGTGATAATTCAATTTCATTTTTCCATTCCCCTTGGCAACTGTTTTTAGCAAGACCCTACCCTCTTTTTATCCTTTTGTTTTTTATGGATTGAGGAGGAGGGAGGAGAAGGCAGGAATGTTGAAGCATCTTTATAGATTGAAAAACCTCCTATCTGTTAAATAAGAGCAAAAGCCACTTCCATGGGTAAGTCAAAAGCAGGTTTCTATTTATGCAGAGCTTTCTTCTGAAATATGCCTGTGGATGGTTAATTCTAAGGGAAGTTTCAGAGCTTTTCTCTTCCCATGCTAGAGAGCCTTCTTCTTATTGAAACTGACAAAGATCTATACTTTATCCCTTTTGTAGTGGTTTTAAAAGTTGCCCCTTTAGCTTCTTTATTCTTTCTGCTAAAATATTCCTTTGATCATTCTGATTCAGTTATAGGAATTATCTGTTCCTTCCCTCTTCCTTAACCTTCTTCACTGAATCTAGAATGGTTTGGTAAGAACCATGGTCATTCTAGTCTTATCTCTCTTAGGAGAAATAATTGTATACTCTGCTTATAACTACCTCTTTATGGTGCTAGTGTACCTTTATCTTTTTTTAGCATTTTCCTCAGCATAAAAGCATTCCTTTAAGATCCTTTCCTGAATTTCCATATTATATTTCTTAATTATTGACAATTAAAACAGTTGAGAAAACTTTCAGAGTAATTACATCGTATAATATTTTTGCTGCCTTGAATATAATTCCCAAATACATTTTCTGTGAAACAGTCATATGTCCAAATGCTGTAAAATTCGTGGTTTCATTTTAGGATGCATTAGAGGTAGCTATTTTGAGGAGGTAAATAATTGTGGTTGTTTTATTCAGTTGAAAATGGAATGACCATTCATTTAGAGATATTTCTCTACTCTCTCCTGAAATTACTAAAAAATACAGTAGAGATCATTTTTCCCCTGTGTAAAAACACAGGAGAGGAGCAACAACATTTAGAAATTCGTCTGATCTAAAGGAGACCCAAGAGCACTGAAATTCAATCTCATTGAGGTGGGAAGCCACGAAGCAACTCCATTTGCCCAGAGAAAGCCCCAGAAAAGCTCGAGAATTAAATTTATAGGATACTCCTGAAAACAGGAGAGGAGGAGGCATTGAAAATACAAGCATGATTGAAAGTCTATTTAAGAGGTGGTTAGGGCTCCAGATCTTCTCCTTTATCCCCTACAGCAGGACAACTGTTCCTCCTTTACCCTGACATAAAACTGAAAGTAAGAGTTGGAGGGGGATGGGCCTGCAGGATCTGGACTAAGAGATACCATGCACAGCTCAGTATGGTACTATGTGGATTGTGAAGATGGCTGCAATAACTCTCATATCCCCATACACATGTCCCTTTGCAGTGTGACTTTGCCTCTCCTCACATCAAGAAGTAAAGGATATTTTCCCACTTCACGAATCTGGACCAGCTTAGTGACTTATTTTGACTAATAAATTTTGGCAGAAATGATGTATAAGTTCTGGAATCTAATTAGATTCCACTCTTACCCTACTGGAACTGTGGGGCTATCATGTGAGGAAACCAGGCTAGTGTCTTTGAGGATGAGAGACCGTATAGAGAAAGAGGCCCAGCCAACAGCCAGCACCAACTACAGACTTGTTGTTGAGGCCGTCTTGGACCATCCAGCAGTAGTCAAGTGACCAGGTAACTGTAGTAACATGAATAACCCTAGGTGAGAACAGGAGAATACCTGTCCAGCTGAACCAGTCCAACGTGCCATCCTATTGAAAGCAGTTGTTGTTTTAAGCTTCTAAATTTTGAAATGGTTTGTTTCCCAGAAATAGAGAATGCATACAAGGATTAAGTAAGCATTTGTGCCTTGAATTATGAGAACCATGGCCCTCTCCCAATACTCAGTTCCAGGTTTATCCCTTCCAGATAGATTGGAAAAATTTCCATAGGGGAATATTATGAGCTATGGTGGGTTGAGTAGTGGCCCCAAAAGATATGTCCTTAGGGGTCTCTGCAGATGTAATTAAGGATATTGACCATCCTGGATTTAGGATAGGCCCTAAATCCAAGGATGAGTGTTCTTTTTAAGAGATAGAAAAGAAGAAATAAACACACAGAACAAGGCCATGGGAAGAGAGAGGCAGGGACTACAGTATGAAGTTTCAAGTCAAGGAATGCTAAGAGCTGTCAGCAGCCACAGAAGCTAGGAGAGAGGCATGGAATGGATTCTCCCTCAGAGTCTCCAGGGAAAACCAAGTCTGCTGACACCTTGATTGTGGACTTCTGGCCTCTAGAACTACTGGAGAATATGTTTTTGTTGTTTTAAGCTACCAAGTTTATGGTAATTGGTTATAGAAGCTTTAGGAAACTAAGACACCAACCAAAGGGGGAGGGGATTATAAAGATATTCATGTTAGAAATCTCCTAATAAAATAGTTCAGCCAGATATTTCTACTTTGAAGCTCACTTGTCAGTAAGCTCTGCTCTTGAATACAGAGTATTGAATCAATTTATTATATACTTGATTTTTAAATAGACAATTTTAAAACTTGGTTTCAAACAGCCAAGGCTTACCATACATTTGAGGAAATCTTCCACTCTAAAAAATGGAGTCTAAGGTGAACAAATAGAAATAAGAAATTTAGAGGAAGTAGAGGCAATGCAAGGAAAAGGAAACTTTTAAAACTGTCATTAATGGCATCAGAATAATAAGAAAAAAATTGTAGCCATAAAGCAGGAGCAGGTGCTATGATGAAAAAGATTCAGAGGAGAAAAAAGGAGCTCTTGAAAATTAAAAATATGAGACCAGAGAAATAAACTAGATAAAAGATATAGAAAATAAAATTGAAAAAGTAGAACAAATAAAAAAGAAATAGGAAATAGAAAAACATAAGAAAAAGTAGAAGGGAGTAAACTATCAAATAAGTAATACAAAAAAAGTATTAGCTCAGGATATTGGCAGTGCCAAATGAGGGCCAAGCACAGTGAATGTAAGAGATCTACACAGAGGCAAATCATACAATTTCACAAT
The DNA here is from genome assembly GCA_963575035.1 of Avahi laniger. Classification (NCBI taxonomy): domain Eukaryota; kingdom Metazoa; phylum Chordata; class Mammalia; order Primates; family Indriidae; genus Avahi; species Avahi laniger. The sequence continues at coordinate 12,408 of CAUYSK010015776.1, read as the reverse complement.
GCCAGGGATAAAGTGAAACTCTAAAAGCTTGTGGAAAGAGAAAACGAAACTAAACCAAACAAATGAACAAACAAAAACAGGTCCTGTGAAAAGGACTGGAATCAGAATGACATCAGACTTCTCAACAGCAACTCTGGAAGCCTGAGAACGTGGGATCTATGATTTCCAGGCTAGAATTTTCTGCTTTGCCATACCATCAGACAAATATGTGTGTGGAATAAAACAAACACTCAAGGACACACACAAAAAAACACATGCAAGAAATAAATAATTTACTTTCTGAGTGCTCTTTCACAAGAGTGACAGAATAAAGTCAGGACAAAGGCTGTAGAACTCAAGCATCCTGAAAGAAGGAAGACCTTTATACGGAGAAAAACCGGAATTCATGGATTATCTGATGCCTTTGGTTATGTGGAAAAAAGCCCTGAGAGACCATTACAGTCATTGGGAAGAATCTGTGATAGGTACATTAAAAATTAACCAAATTGGATGGGAATTGCAGCAATTATAAATCAGAAAAATGTTCTGTAAGAAAATAAACACAATCATAGTGTAAAACAGACTCAGCAGTATTCCACATTTGCATAGTTGGGATAATTTAAACACCAAATATTTAATAAAAATTGTGGCATAACTATACTGGGAAGAAGGGCAGAGGGAGAAAGCTTTGGGGCAGACCCCAAAGAGCTTCTCATTATATTAGCTGAACATCTAACATAATAAGAAATCAAAAGATAATTTTAAAGTATATAAAATAGAAAATAGGATAAACATAATAATTAGAAATATAAAAACTTTTTAAAAAGAACTATCTAGAAATATTGGCATTGTTGCCTTTGGGGAGTGATTCTAGGTATAAGAGGGATTTCTGCTTTTAGTTATATACATCTTAGTTTTGACTTATTTAATTATGGATATGTTCCTTTGATAAAAAATAAAAAGTTTAGCATTGCTAGAATTTTTTGCAAGTATATTTTAATTTTGTGTTTGCTGTTTTTTGGGAATCATAGCTATACGAAACATAATTGTTTACTCCTTCTGACTTTGTGTTAAAATTTGCACTCACTGGGAAAGTTTTACTAGAAACCTTATAGGAAGTCTTGGATAAAAAGGTACTGTCAGAATATGGGTATTTTATAGATCCGTGACTGGTTTCCGCCACTACTACGTCTCAAATGGATTGTCCTTTCGTGTGAGGACCAGTGAATCTTTTCTGGATCAGATTAAGGAACTAAAGTAAACAAGGAAAAGAGAACGGATTCCAATCTTGAATAATGAACGAAGTCAAAATGTAATAGTTGATTTGAAAATTGCAAGAGTTCCAAAAGTTAAGAAAAGACTCAGGAATTTCAGCTATATGGAAAAACCAATCAGTTTTAAAAGTAAGCATTTCAATTTTTCAGTAGAAATAAAAACACCCAGAGAATAGGTATAACATAAAAGAAAATACTTTGTAAAGTCAAAATAGTCCAAATTTGAACCTTGGCTCTAACTCTTACGGTGTTGTGACTCTGGTGGTGATATTTAACCTTTCTCAACATCGGTTATTTTATCTGTAAGATGTGAATAAAAATACTAAGTTTACAAGACTGTTGTGAGAACTATTTAAGATTATGTGTGTAAAAGCTCTTTATTGCACAGCATTGACAGCATCATATAAATGTAAAGCATCATTATTAAAATAAATAAAATTTTATCTTGTTTTTTTTTTTAAGCACCAATTGTCTACTATAGAAAGAATAATCCTCTGTGTTGAAGACAGCAAGTGGCTCAGATATTTGATAGCAAAACAAATCTTCAAATGAACTCCATGGGAAATAGGGTTAGAACAGGGAGAAATTGTTTCTATTTCACCCTATCAGCTATATTAAATAGGAAGCAAAACGGGGAAAAAGGACAATAAAGAGCATTAACCTATGATGAACCTTCGTTCACACAATCAACTTATTGTGTTATTGTGTTAAGTGAGGTCTGAAAAATTCAATTATGTAAAATGCAGAATTTTGCTAGTCATAGGTTGATTAAATGTGAACAGGGATGGGGAAAGGTTAGGGGTCTGCTGACTTGTCATTTCACTTCTCATAATTACGGAGTTTTGCTATCTTTCACTGAGTTAATCCTCAATATTTGAATTTTAGTAGGAAGTGGATTATTTCTTTCCCATTAATTCATATATGGTGCACAAAACTTTGTGAGCTTTGTGGAATGCTTACTAATATTTTTGCTAATTCAATGAATATTTTTCAAATATAATGTTTTTTGTTATCACATTTTGCCTTGTGTATTTTACTAGTAACATATTCCTTGCTCACCTGGAATTAGTTTCATGCCAGTTTGACAGGTTTTTTTAATTTGTTTCTTTGTTTTTAGATCTCACGGGCTTCTATAGTCTACCTGAGTCCCAGTTTAAGGCCCCTACATCTCTGAACAAACGGCCTTATAAACCGAATAACTGCAAAGTGAACTTAGTCTTTGCATGGCACATAAAATGATTATCAATTTGATTCTTTTTCCTTTGTGAGAAATTATTTATCTTTTAGACTGCATGTGCTAAATCTCTCTAGCTCACAGCAGACAAATTAATGAGCTGCTCAAAGCGTGCTTGGGTTAATAGAGTTCCTTGGAGGTACTGTGGTTTTTGTTTATTTATGGTATTTACAGGTGGTGTCTGGTGATATGGGCCTCTGAATGGAATAAGGATTCTGAAACTACTGAAAGGATGCAAATGGCCATTATGCAAGTAGTTTGGGAAGAAAAGCGTTGTGTGTTCTTTCAAACTGGCAGAAAGCAGCCATATAAAAGAGCTTTTCCCCCTCCATTTAAATAGATTATTTAGAAAAATTAGATTTCACTAAAACATAAGTATTGAACCTAACAGATAATGGAATCTTTGAGAAGCTATAATTGAAATATGAAATACTGGCTCACAAGATTAGTTCTTCTGTCATTATTCATTAGTATTTTTAACTGAAAGTGTTAGATTGTGGGGCTAAATGGATTTTTGATCGAAACGTCACATTCAATATGTTGCTATTTAATTCAAGAAATTACTCCTACAGAGTTTACTTTTCCTAGTGATACTAAGCATGTAATGTTCATGCAGCTACCTTGAGACTGACTCAGTAATAATAGCATATACTGTTTTTTCTGTGCTACACAATGTTCTTACAAATATTAATTCATTTAATTCTCATCAGTCACTTATCAGGTAGCCACAGAGATGATAAATGACTTATTTGAAGTCATGTCATTAATAATATGATCCAGCTGATTTGAACATAAGCAGTCTTGCTCCGTAGTTCTCTGTTATGCTAGCTGTTCACCTAGCTTTTCATTATTATTTTCTCTTGCTGACCTTTGTATTCCTGAAGCACCATGGCAGACTGCTCTGGTGGTTCACTGGAGAAGGTTCTATGGATGTACACACACACACACACACACGTAGATTTACCTAGACATATTCTGTTTTGGTAGGGAATCATTTTCTTTCTACATATGTTTGTGATTAGCAAACTTCAGTGTTTGTGTAGAAAACATTAATTTTTGCAGATAGTTACTATCTTATAGTAAGTGGATTTTTGGCAATGGATTTGCATTGATTATTGATTTTACTTTATTGCTTTACGGAGAACATTTATCTAATAGTTGAAGGGCTGTTTTCACTGATCAAATCTGAAAGATGCATAGGAAGATTGAAATCATGATCGTTCTCTAAGGATAAAGTAGCTGTGACACTAGCAACCCCAAACACTGCTCATTTAAGCACTTTGCACCATATCAAGAATGCTTTAAAAATCAGCACATGTCTTTTTAGTGCGAAGGAATATACCTCATGAAATTGCAGATACTCTACTAATGTTCTGTTTTGCTTAGATGAATAATGTGACAACAGACTATTGTCTTGACATCATAAAGAAGTTTGAAGTTTCAGAAGAAAATAAGGTGAAAAATGTTCTCGGCATAGAAGGTAAAATAATCAATGTTCTTAATTTCCTATTTCTTGATTCAGTCTGTTAAGTTATTCCAGCAAAATTTTCAGGAAAAGAAATCAGATATCCATGGAATTACAGATAATTCAAATAAAACCCCTAACATACACATATTTTCTTACAAAGCAAAGGCCATGATGTTGCTATTTCTCTTATTTTTGCAATGCCCTTGAGCATTTTCCACTTCAGGCAAGTCTACTTGATATCACTATGTGTAATAGATGCAAAGAAATATTTGGACTTTTCTCAAATGGTGAATTTTTGGAAATAGCCTCATTCCAATAATTTCATGTAGGGAAATTTGTTCCTAAAATAAGTAATCTATGAAACTAGTGGTATAAATATAGCTACATGTATGTATATGTAGTTAAAATATGAAGGAAAATAAATTGCAGGCCACCACCCAAGAGGAGGATCTCCCAAGCAGAACAGAGGATCTTAATGAAAGACCACTGGGGAACCCAGCTGCCCCCCAGGGCATGTGAAGCTGTAGTCTATCTTACCATTTTTGATGGCCTCCCATTTCCCCCTCCTTCCAGGATCAATGTACAGAAGGGGGTTTCAATACCATGTATTTACTTCCTGGGGTAGAGAGTAATTAAAATGAAGAGGAATAATTTAAAATCTTGCACCATTAAAAACCATTTTAAAAACAACCAGAGATGATAAAGTAACTTGGGCCTTATTTGTACTAAGAAATGAATCTTTTCCTTGTTAGGGCCCCAAAAGATGGAATTAAACTTATTTCTAAGTTATGGACATAAAGTTTGGCATAAAGAAATTCTTAAGCCTCAGAGGATATTTACAGATATAGTTTTACCAAAGGATTTTCAAAGACTTGGAACTATTTACCCTAATAATTATTCTGCTTAGGTACTTGTGAGTCATTCATGTATTTATTCATATATTAATGAGGGCCTCTTCGACCCAGCCATTATGTTTTGAAAGATTGTAGAAAAACTGATAGGGTTTTCTACATAATCTTTAAACAGTATTTCAAAATAATAAAATGTGCCAGCCATTAGCAGCATTTTTCCAAACCAATTTTGTTGTCATATGATCACACCTAGAATTTAGGCAGTGCTTAACTCTTAGTATGGTACCTTAGCTGTGGCATTGACCATACTGTTTTCAGGTCAACTTAATGACCTATCAATTCCTGGTTGATCAGAGCACCTCCTGGTATAAATATGGCTTTAACAGAGCATTGGTCACCCATTAGGTCAGGCTTCATAAACATAGCTTGAGTTTAGTAATTACTAAATGGGAGCCCCCTCCCTCACCCAATCAAAATTCTTAAAAAGTCAATTTATTTTTTTCTAGGTTATGTTTCAAAGGCTATTTCCCAAAGTTATATTTTAGTTTTTTGACACTTGTCTATTTGACCTCAAGCAAATCCCTATTGCCCCAGTGTTCCCCACAAAGGCTGTGCTAAGAGTAAATAAGATAATGACTATGAACATTCTTTGATCTCTTTTGTCCCTGTCATTAAGTTCTTATGCTTTGAAAGCTGTAGTATGTCACTCTCTCTTTTTTCCAAAGGCTTCACGAACTTCATGCGTAGTCCTGCTTGTGACATATTTAACCCATTGCACCATGAAGTGTACCAAGACATGGATCAGCCGCTCTGCAACTACTACATTGCTTCCTCCCACAACACATACCTGACTGGGGACCAGCTCCTTTCTCAGTCCAAAGTAGATATGTATGCACGAGTGCTACAAGAGGGCTGTCGCTGTGTGGAAGGTATGTGTGCTTTGTCTGAGCTCCAGAGTGTGTTGGTGAATGTGTCCTTTAATCAGTCATTCAAGTCTAGCATAAATAATAGAGACCTAAAAAATGCTTTCACACTAATAAGAACTATTTTCCTGCTCATCGTACAGTCATTCTTTTTTTTTTGTTGTTGGAGACAGAGTCTCGCTCCACTGTCCAGACTAGAGTGCAGTGGCATCAGCCTAGCTCACAGCAACCTCAAACTCCTGGGCTTAAACAATCCTTCTGCCTCAGTCTCCCGAGTAGCTGAAACTATAGGCACTCGCCACCATGCCCAGCTAATTTTTTTCTATATATTTTTAGTTGTCCAGATAATTTCTTTCTATTTTTATCAGAGATAGGATCTCGCTCTTGTTCAGGCTGGTCTCGAACTCCTTATCTCCAGAGATCCTCCTGCCTCGATCTCCCAGAGTGCTAGGATTACAGGCGTGAGCCACCATGCCAGGCAGTCCATTCTTAACTCACAGTCCTCTCTGGCTCTTTATTTTACTGGCCAGTTGGGAGGGATAGAGATGTGTACTAGCACTTGGGAAGCATAACTTTAGTTGCTGAAAAATATGATGAAAATTAAAGTCTTCCTAGAAAAATATTTTTAATTAAACAATGCAAAAATAGTTCAGGAGAGCTATTTGTTTTCAGGATTCTTCATGGTCTATCAATTAGTCAACATTTATTAAATTTCTAGTGGATCCCTGATGGTGAAGATACAGATATAAGTAAGACATGGTTTCTGTATTCAAGGAGCTAACAGTCTAGTAGGAGGTATGGACATTAAAAAAAAATCATACAAGCTGGGTGTGGTGGCATGCACCTGTAGTCTCAGCTACTCAGGAGGCTGAGGTGAGAGGATCACTTGAACCCAGGAGTTTGAGGTAGCAGTGAGCTGCAATTGTACCTGTGAATAGCTGTTGTGCTTTAGCATGGGCAGCATGTGAGATCCTGTCTCTAAAGTAAATAAATAGATAGTACAATGTGAGAATTCCACCAGTTGAATGATATACGTGGTATAAAAGTGGTGGTATGGAGAATAAAGTGTGAGGTAAAACGTGAAGAGAAATCAGGTAGGCTGGGAAAGTAGCCTGGGGTCAGTTGTAAAGGGTCTGGAGTGCTGTGGTGAGGAATTTCAACTTCAGTTTTTGTTCATGAGGGGCCAGAGAAAGGTTTTAGTATATATAGTGATATATACAGTCGTAGTATATAGATATATGTACTATATATAGCATTTAGTATATATATCTATATATAGATATATATAGTATATAGTATGTAAATATATACAGTTTTAGTATATATGGTGATATATTTTGTATATATAGTATATATAGTGATATAATCAGACTTGCAGTTTAGAACGATCATTTAGGCAACAGTATGGGAAGATAATTTAAAAGAAAAAATTTAGGGGTATGTGTTTGCGAAGGGAGAGGGGAGGTGAAACTGGAGCCAGGAGGATGGCGGGAATGCTGTCACGGTGATTCCAAGGAAGGATTATAACAGCTTGAACTAAGTGGGGAAAGAGAAATGATTATAGGAATACAGTATTAAAGGGGTAAACTTAGTAAGACCTGGTAAGAGAAGTCAAGGATAAAAGGAATGACGGGAGAGCCGGAGTGGGTGAGGGTGCCACCACATGCTGTAGGGAATCTGAGAGGAAGAGCATGAATGAGTTCACTTTTCCATCTGCTAAGTTCGTAGTGACTTTGTAACATTTAAGTGGGCATCTTTATCTGTCATTTGAATAACTTAATGGAAAGGTCCAGGCAAGATAAAGCTTCCACAATGCTGAGCTAGTATGTGGTACTTACAATCACGAAAGTATACGAGATCACTTACTGAGAGAAGTGGAAAAGAGGAGACCTGAGGATGTCAATGATCCAGCATTCGGGAGGCGGGAAGAGCAGGGGAAAACAGCAAGGACAACTAAGAAAAAGTGGTCACTTGGACCTAAGGGATGAAAGTATCAGAAAGTAATGGCTGAAAATGTCACATGGAACAGAAAAGTAAAATGAAGACAGCTGGGAGGTGGTTGGTGACCTTTGCTGTGTAGTTTGGTGGCACGGTAGTGGGAAGGTGAGGGTAAACTGCTGTGGGTTGGTGACTGGCATTTTACTAAATCAGAAGACTTGATGACACAGAGTCAGGGGTGGTTTTGAGACTTGGACGAGGGGGAAATCATGCAGGTTTATTTTTAGATGCATTGAAGGGGACAGGAGAATTTGAAAGTGCTTATGCCTGATAATCCCTTTTTTCTCAGGAAAGTAGGAGAGAGCATCATCCACTAAGTGTAGAGTGAGAGGAGGTTGGCTAGGGGGCTTAAGATAGCAAACTTTTGAAGAAGTCATCAGAGAATGGGAAAGGAGTTGACAAAATGAGGAAGACCCAGCTAATTTCAAAAAACGTTTTTTAGTGATACAAAATCTGGATACTTAGACTCCCCCTAATCCCATCCCCAGTAGTACCCATGTGCTTAGATGTAAGAGTAGTGAAGACATATTATGGAATTGATCTAAGGCTCTGGATTCCTAGGTCATATAAGTATCTTCAGGGTGCTGGTGAGAGCTCTTGTGAGTAACTGTGAGTGGGGCCATGGGTCTAAGAAAGGAAGTGAAGTGAATAAGGGTCTACAAAAGGAGATTAAGAGACTAGAAGACTTAAAGAAATAGAAAAATGCATATGCAAATGTCATCGCACTTACAAAAAATAAGAACAGAGAGTTGTCATTGCAATGAGACGTAGTTACAAGTGATGACAATATCCAGAGTATGTCATGGGTAGCATGCTTGAAATAGGGTGATGTAGGGATTATTGGCATTGAGGAGGTCAATGCTAAGGGATTCAGTAGATTGCCACATGGACTTTCAACTCACAAAGGATGCAGACAGAGATAGATTGGAGATTAAAACTATAAACCAGATACTTAAGTACAAAGAGAATGCTACAGAAAAGGTACTTGGAAGATACCAGAAAGGTATAGCTGGATAGACTGAGCTTCAAAAGAGGAGGCACTTTTTTTATGAGTGTAGAAGAACGATTCTTCAAAAGTAGCAATGAAGGCCTAGAGAATGCCTTCTGGTTCTGTGATGTACACAAAAGAACCTCTGTGGAGAAAGGAAGTAGCATCCTCCAAGGTAAGCTGGTGGTTAACCAAGATAAGGAGGTTGAGGGAGAATTCTGAAAAGAGTCTGAAGAGAAAATGAAATTTATAATGGAGTGGAGATGCCATGGAGCACAGGGGAATTGCTTTTTGGTGGGGGTGTGCCGTGAGTCAGCAGTGAGATAACTGGTTGTTCCAGGGGTGGTGGAGAGTGTAGGCAAATGAATAAAACAGCAGGATTATGAGATAAGACTGGTTAACCGAAAGGACCTTTCTTTGTCTGATAGTTTATTGCTTGAATTTTCTGCTCCAAAAGTGACAGTGATGTTATTAAGGCAAATCAACACATTTAAAAAATGCACAGGCATTAAACACTATCTGCATGCAGAAACATTAGGACCACTAAAAAATGGGTGCTCTGGAAATTTATGTTTTAAGGCAGTGTTCCTGCAATAGTTGCAAAGAATACATACCAACAATAATGACTAACAATTGAGTAGCTTAAGCAACTGAATAATGAAGATGGTTATAAAATATTAACATGAAGAAAAACCTTTCAAGGAATAAAAGGTCTTAACGTGACGTTCTGCTCTCAGCCATTATCCAGCCCTTTGTTGACTCAGTACTTAATAAGTTTTGCATGTCTGACTTGCAGAGATTCCCTGGGCACACAGCCTCGTTGAATTCACACTAATGGCTGCTTATCATTTTAAAGGGTGACATTTCTGTGGAGGTCAAGTTTGAAAAATGACCTTTAGTAACCTAATGAAGTGATAGTCAACTCTATACAATGTTGCAATTTTGTTATTTCTGTCTTCTATCCTCTATTTCTTTTGCTGTTCAGGTCCTTCAGATACTTAGGCTTCTCTTTTTCCATTTATCTGTCCAAAATCCAAGCCTAACCATGTTCCTATGATCAACTCCTTATACTGAATCAAAACTTGTAATCCTCTAGCTTTGTTCAGTGTGTTAAGAAGGACAGTTACCTGATTAAGACAATTTATGATAAGGCACAAATGATTTTTAGTTGTAACTTTTTCAGTAGTCTTTTAATTCCAAAATAGGAGCTTTTGGAAATTATGTACAGAAGATGATATTGAATATGGGCCTTCTCTTATATCTTTTTCCTTCCTGTTTGCCAATGACCAATGTAATGGAAAGAAGCTACTTGGTCCTCCATGTCTAAAAGGTTACCCGCTCTAGATACACCCACAAACTGAGACTATGCACAGCTATGATGTAATTTCAAGGAACATGCAATCTGCTAAGTGCTCTCAAATATCTCCCTGATTAGCTTGTATCAGTAAATTCCTCCCCTAGTATTTGGCTTAAAGTTCTTACTATTAGAATAATCTGTAACTGAACAGTGAAAGTCAAATCACTATTTCTAGAAAGTTCTTTTTGAGGGGAAGAATTGTATTTATCTTGAAGACTTGGTTGTCTTTGTATTTGACCTATTTCCTATTGGAAATTGTGGTTGTCACTTTGGATTTGAATGTGCTATAGTAAGGAAAAGAGGAACTACTATGATTTCAGCCCCTTTTGTGGGCCAAGTACTGACTAAATATTTTCCATACATTCTCATTTAATTCTTACACCACCACCAAGGGAGATGGAATAATCTCTTAAGAGAAAACTTCAACTCAAGTGAGTAAATGGCTTAAGTTCCCTTGGCTAAGAAACTTAGAAGTTTGGATTCGAACCCAACTTGGTCTGACTTCCCAACTCCACTGTTCTCCAGGAAACCTGTGTCCTTTTGGAGGAGCAAGCACTGAATGACATGATAGCCCTAACAGTGATTGAATGGGGGCTATCAGATCATATAAGGATGGCTGGAGGAAGTGAAGAGCACAGCAGAGAGGGGAGGTTGGCTTTAAAAGGAAGAATATGCTTCATTCATGATTAAGCTTACCATCTAAATTTGGTGACATGATCTTTTGTGGTCTCCTAACAATTTCTGTCAGCCTTATGGTTTGAAGATCACAGTTTGCATTTACATCTTGGGCATGAAGACACCAATGCATGTACAGTAATCCCCTTTTATCCAGAGTTTTGCTTTCCATGGTTTCCGTTACCCATGGTCGGCCACAGTCTGAAAATATTAAATGGAAAATTCCAGAAATAAATAACTCATAAGTTTAAAATTGTGCACCATTCTGAGTAGTGTGATAAAATCTTGTGCTATCCTGCTCTGTCCCTTCTCCATCACGAGAAGGGAGAGTACAGTACAATAAGGTATTTAAAGAAAGAAAAAGAGACCATATTTATATAACATATTATAGTATATTATTATATAAATGTTCTATTTTACTATTGCTAATCTCTTACTGTGCCTAATTTATAAACTAAACTTTATTGTAGGTATATATAAGGTTTGGTAGTCTCTGAAATTCCAGGCATCCACTAGGGGTCCCGAAACGTTTCCCCTGTGTATAAAGGGGGGAATACTGTATGCACAGTGGTATTTTATCTGCCTTGGGTCCAGATGAAGTTGTTTTTATTCTTAAACAGTGGCAGTTAGAGTTTAAAGAACCTTATTTATAGAATACAGCAGGTCATGGATTGAAAATTTCAGGCCGCACAGCTGTCTGAGGCAGCTTTTGCTGAGTATACCACTTACGAGATGGAGACTAATGATTCTGGACAGTTTCTTCATGCTGTTGTGACCTGAAGAATCTCTCCACTTTCAAGCTTGTACTTTAATAATGTGATATTTTCCATCTCCATTAGTTTAGCTGCCGTAATGTCGTCAGTCAGGATATACATAATGTCTTGGGGAAGACTAATAAATCTTTTTCTGTGAGGTGGGCTTGTCAGCAAATCAAATTGGTAACATTTTTTACATGTCCTCTCATTCACTTGATTTTCAGCCTGAGTTGCTTAATAAATATGGATGTTCTATCCAGTGGATTTTCATTCTCATAATGGAACTGATGTTGCATTGCTACTGTAATCGGTTTACGACTTTTCCCGTTATCTCTGGGAGTGCCATCAGGGTGGAACATCTTTAAGTTCCATTATGAAAAGTTGTTGTGTTAGCTGCTTGGCCTTCAGAATAACCAACTCTTTGTTGCAGTTGCTTTGCTTTCTGGGGTCTCTAATGTATGACCTGATTGAAAAATGAGCCCTGGCTATTTTGTGCACAGGGGAGTTGGATAGAGGATTTCTACCTTGCCAACATTCCTATTATGGCACTAGCCCTTACAGGAAACTTCACTGCCATTCGAACCTGGCCACAAATGCCACATATTAAGATGCCACCATTTGGGAATGTCATTATCTTCACTTCACTTCACAGACAAGTGATGAAATCAGAAATAAAAAGTGAACATTAGAAGGACATACCATCCTCAACTATGGATCTTCTGCTTGTGTTGTAAATATTAGCAAAAGAGTGCCTTCTTTCATGACTTATGTAGGTTGAAGAGGATTTTTATATGAGCATGCTAAGCAAGTCAAGCATGGTATTTTGCCTTGTCTACTTTGCATTCTTTTGGAAAAGATTGTTCATTTATGAGGAACCCTGTTATGCCCTTTTTCCTTCAAGATGAG
>CAUYSK010015775.1:0-13403 GCA_963575035.1 Avahi laniger | reverse complement strand
TCAGGAGTTCGAGACCAGCCTGAGCAAGAGCGAGACCCCGTCTCTACCAAAAATAGAAAGAAATTAATTGGACAGCTAAAAATATATATAGAAAAAATTAGCCGGGCATGGTGGCGCATACCTGTAGTCCCGGCTACTCGGGAGGCTGAGGCAGTAGGATCGCTTGAGCCCAGGAGTTTGAGGTTGCTGTGAGTTAGCTAGGCTGATGCCACGGCACTCTAGCCCAGGCAAGAGAGTGAGACTCTGTCTCAAAAAAAAAAAGCACACTGGAAATTTTTCATTTTAAAAGCAACTGTCTAAAATAAGTGCATATTGAAATAAAAAGTGATCAGCATGTATACTACTGACAAAGAATTTGCTTTTTTTTTGAGGGGATTGGTCTGTTGCCCAGGGTGTAAGGCAGTGGTGTGATCACTGCAGCCTCCAACTCCTGGGCTCAGGCACTCCTCCTACCTCAGCCTCCCTAGTAAAGCTGGAACTATAGGCACAAGCCACCATGCCTGGATACTATTTTAATTTTTTCTTTTTTTAGAGATGGGGTCTCACTATGTTGCCCAGGCTGGTCTCAAACTCCAGGCCTCAAGCAATCCTCCCACCTCAGCCTTCCAAAGTGCTGAAAATATAGGCATGAGTCACTGCACCTGGCCTTAGTGCTCAATAATTGATACCATGTTTTTATAGTTGCTCTGATACTCCAGCCCATTAGCTCATACAAAACATTGCTCCTCACCAGTTCTCTAGAAGAGGAGCCACTCCAGGGAAGATGCAGTTGTCACGCCATGATTCTGAAGTCAAAAAAGACTCACACTATTAGTGACCTTTAATTTCTAAGGGCAGAAAACTCAAATCCAGTTTCTGAAAGCCATTGTTAAAAGTAATAGATCTGGAGTTTGGTGGCCTGATTGTGAATTCTGACTTTGCTACTGCCTCACTGTGAGACTTTGGTCCTTACTTAATCTTGTTAGACACGCTTCCTCCCATAAAGTATAAACGTAAGTAGTACCTACCTCACAGGCTAGTGGAGCAGCTTAAATTATACAAGTAAAGACAACATCCTTACCTCACAGGATACACAAAATTCAACTCAAAGTAGGCCACAGATTTCTGTAGGAACTAAATCGATAAAACTAGGAAAAAATATGGGAGTAAATCTTTGTGACTTTGGGGTAGGCAATGATTTCTTAGCTATGTCACCAAAAGCACAAGTGATAAAAGATTGATAAATTGGACTGCATCAAAATTTTAAATCTTTATGCTTCCAAGAACTCTTATCAAGAAAGTAAAAGAACCATAAATTGAGTAAAAAGGCAACCCAAAGAATGGGAGAAAATATTTGCAAATCACACATCTGATAAGGGACTTGTATCCAGAATATATAAAAGAACTCTTTCAGCTCAATAGTAAAAAGACAAATTGCCCAGTTTAAAACTGGGCAAAGTGTCTAATAGGCATTTTTTCAAAGAAGATAAACAACTAAGCATATGAAAGGGTATGCAACATCATTAGTCATTAGGGAAATACAAATCAAAACCATGAGTTCCCACTTCATACTCACGAGGATGGCTATAAACAAAAAGACAATTAACAGGTGTTGTGCAGGATCTGGGGAAACTAGAACCCTCATATATTGTCGGTGAGAATGTAAAATGGTTTTTCAAAAGTAGCCACTTTGAAGAAACGGTTTGGCAATTCTTCAAAACGTTAAACACAGTTATCATTCCCACTGGTAGGAAAAGATCCAAGATAACCAAAAATTTACATCCACACAAAATTGTTCATAGTAGCATTTAGGTTCATAGTAGCATTCCTAATAGGCCAAAAATGGAAACAATCAAAATGTCCATCGACTGATAAACGAATAAACAAAATGTGGTATATACATACAGTGGAACATTCAGCCATCAAAAGGAATGAAGCACTGAAACACACTACAACACAGATGAACCCTGAAGACATTAAGTAGATTCTATTTATATAGAACCGTCCAGAAAAGGCAACTCTATAGAGACAGAAAGTAGGCAAGCGGTTTCCTAGGATTGAGGAGATGTAGAGAAATGAGGAATGATTGTTAATGGCTTCAGAGTTTCTTTTTAGGGTGAGGAAAATATTCTAAAATGTAGTGATAGTTGCAGGACTCTGAATTTATTAAAAAACCATTAAACCGTACACTTTAGATGGGTAAACACTATGGCATGTAAATTATATTTCAATAAAGCTGTTTAACCCTGGGCGGGCCTGTTTCCCCCACGCGTAGGATTGACGCATAAGGCCCCTCCCACTTTTGACCCTGCTGCATCCTGAAGGACCAAACGCGGGCCCTGGGGTTCCTCTAGGAGGGCAGGGCATAGACCCGCGAAACTCAGTCTTTGGGCAAACAGTGCAAGAGCTCCTACGGCTCTCATCGCTCCTTCACAGCCCAGTTCCCTGCCACTACTGGCCTGGAGATGAGCTTACCCAAGGCGCAGGCCATGGCAGCGCCCACCAGGCCTCCACCCGACACCACCACATCGTACACGGTATCTGCTGAGGCGCCGGACCACCTCCGGCAGGACACCAGCGGGCCTCTGTGGACTGCGGGCGCTAGGCCCCACCGGCTCACGGCAAGCCGCGCGGCCATGGTTTCGGCCAGCGCCGCCGCATTCGGAGCCCCGCTAGGCCCGCCCTGGGTAATGCTTCCGGCGCAGAGCCCTCCAATTCTGTGCCGCTGCGGCCGCATCCTCAGAAGCGGAAATAAAACGCACGAAGGGTCTAGGCCAATCAGAAAACGACCCTTGCCTCCTTGGGCGGATGCTTGGAGGCTGCCCTGGAAGCCAATCCGAGGCCAAAGCTAGAAAGGGGCGGAACCTGACACCGCGTAGATCTCGCTGCCACCGCTGCTGTCGTCGCCTCTGTCGTCGCCTCTGTCGTCGCCGCTTCTGCCTTTGCCAGGCTCAAAAGATGACTGTGGGGAGGCCTGCGGGAGCCTCCGGTGGCGCGGAGGGGAGCCGTCAGGTGAGGAAAGAGAAGGGAGGAAGCAGAACTGCGCTCCAGAAAGGAATCCCTGAGAGAGGAAACTGTTTGACGTTGCCTTGGAGACAGCAGGGGTGTGTCACGGAGGGGCATGGGGTTAAAATTAGCGTCTAGGGGCCGGGAGGTGGACACTTACTTGGGGTCCTGAACCACTTGAGCTTTATACCAGGGTCTTTATGGGACCATACAGTGACACCCCGTTTTCGCTTATCTCTCAACTACTCTGACCAATAGTAAAATTGTCCCATTTTGTAGAAAACTGAGGCACAGAGAGATTAACAAATTTGCCCCAAAATCCATAGAGACAGAAAGTAGATTGGTGGTTGCTTAGGGCTGGTGGGGTGGGGTGGGGTGGAGTGGCACCTGGGAGGGTTAGGGGAAATAGGGAGTGACTACCGAAGAGTATGGTTTCTTTTGGGGGCACTGAAAGTGTTCTAAAATTGTGGTGATCCTTGCACAACTCTGAGAATATACTAAAAACCATTGAATTGTACACTTTAAATGACTGAATTGTATGATATGGAACTTACATCTCAATAACGTTGGGGTTTTTTTTTTTTTTTTTGAGACAGTCTCACTCTCTTGCCTGGGGCGAGTGCCCTGGCGTCAGCCTAGCTCACAGCAACTTCAAACTCCTGGGCTCAAGCGATCCTCCTGCCTCAGCCTCCCAGGTAGCTGGGACTACAGGCATGCGCCACCATGCCCGGCTAATTTTTTCTATTTTTAGTTGTTTGGCCAATTTCTTTCTATTTTTAGTAGAGACGGGTCTCACTCTTGTTCAGGTTGGTCTCGAACTCCTGAGCTCAAATGATCCGCCCACCTCGGCCTACCAGAGTGCTAGGATTATAGGCGTGAGCCATCGCGCCTGGCCAATAAAGTTGTTTTTAAAAAAAGAAAGAAAATTGCCCAAGAACACATGCTGTTCAGCAGCAGAGCTAAGGCTGGAACACATACATACATTTGACTCAGAATCCAGTGTTCTTTCCATTATTACAGCTGGACCTTAGACAACCCAGTAAAACCATCTCCAGGTGTCACCTAGGGGACCACAGTGGTCTGCCCTCAACTGGTTTCCCTTCTGCAACAGCTCATCCTTTATGGTCCCATCCTGGCCCCATGCCTATGTCTCTAAGGACAACTCGTATCACTGTCCTCCGGCCACAGTGGCCCTCTTTCTGCTTCTACAAGATTCACGTTTGTACTTGCCCAGGATGCTGCCTCAAGACATTTGCATTTGCTGTTCCTTGAACCCAGAACACTCTTATCCCACATTTTAGCAAGGCTGATTCCTTTTCGTCAATCAGGTGTCAATCCAAAATTCTTCCACAGTGAAAAAATAAAAATCAGCCCAGGACTAAGAAACTATAACTCAGACTGTAATAGACACAGATAAGGCCAACAGCAAGATCAGCAGAAAAGAGTGTTTCTCTCAGGGCCACACCATAGCTGCAAAATTACTAACAGTCCTTGTTCTACATGATAATGCTTAGTTATTACTTACTCTGTGTGCTTTGTTTTTCTCTTTTGGATAATCAAATCATCCATTTATAATACAAAATTATCCCCACTTCATGACAGTACTCATCCAGAGTTGATCCCTGCTTCCCCTAACTCTCCTCAGAATCAATCACGACAAGCCAACCCTAGAAAAATCACCCTCCCCACACTAAGTTCCCTATGGCTTTTCATGAACTGTAGCAAATTAATAAACCTAACTCTGATTATAGGTACATTCCTGGTGACCTTTATCTGATGGGCTTTATCAACATAGAAGCTTTCCATAGGCAAACTCCATCACTCTATAACCTCACAGTTTATGGTTTCCAGTGAATTGATTACCAACTTATATTGTCTGTCTCCTCTCACTGGAATGTAGGCTTCATGAGAGTAGGGACCTAGTTTGTCTTGTTCTCAGCCAAATGCCCCATGCACCCAAGAAATATTTTTTGGATGAATCAATGGAGTATTTAAAAAGCTAGCCTAGTCAGGCAGGTGCAGTGGCTCACACCTGTAATCCCTGCACTTTGGAAGGCCAAGGTAGGAGGATTGCTTGAGGCCAAGAGTTCGAGACCAGCTTGGGCAACATAGCAAAACCTCATCTCTGCAAAAAATTTAAAAGAATAAATAGCTGGATGTTGCACTTTCTAGGACATTGTTCTTTCAGCTAGACTACACTCCTGTTAGTCTCTCCTGTTAGTCATCCATTCCTAGTGAGAGTGGAAATTAGCTAGAATATGAGGAAAGCATAGGTATAGTCAGAGGACCAGGAAAAGAAAGATGGGCAACAAGTAGGTAAAAGCCAAGTAAGGCATGGCATGGAGTGTGGCCGAGGTTATGGGGCAGGGTTCCTGGAGTGCAGGGGGCAGAATGCACAGTGCAGATCAGGTGCTCTATAGATGCTTACCACACTGCATGGAGTAGGGAGCCAACTGTAACTCTTTGCTTCCCTTTCCTGCCCTTCAACCAAGCACACCCCAATACGAAGTTCTGAAATTTCTTTAGAGTGAGGAACACACCTTGTTTTTTAAAAATTCTTCCCCAGTCCCTTGTATAGAGACTTATTCAAAGTGAAGTTAATAGTTATGTTTTAAATATCTTTGAGACCATTTTTTGACCCACAGTCTATTTCTATTCCATTTAGATATTTCCTCCCAAGTCCTCCTCAGACACAGAGGCAGAAGAGGAGCTGTCTGGGGATGGGCCGGTTCTGCCCAGGGCTGGCAAACTTGATGAGTTCCTCAGTCCAGAGGAGGAGACAGATTCTACCTCTGACTCAAGTGGGAGCTTTTATGAGACCCTACAGGTACTAAAGCAGAAAGGCAGACAGTGTCTGTTGGAGTCTTTCTTTCAGTCTGACCCAGACAGTGATGACAACCTCTCTGAAGATGAGGAGGACCTGGAGAAGTTTTTCCAAGACAAGGGCAGGGGGAAGCCACAGGTCCAGTGTCCTCCGTCTCTGAGGTAAGGCACAGCAGTTCCACATCTACCTCATTCCACATCTCCCAGAAAGTCATGTCATGTCTTCATCTTCTTGGGCTTCATCTTTTCCTCTGTAAAGCAAAGACCAGTTCTGCAAATTGCCATTTACCCACATCCCAGCTCAGAATCAGCTTTTGGCTCTAAAGTGTTCCGACTCCTACAGAGCAATCCTAAATCACTTTAGGCAACACTTAGTCCAATGAAGCATTGGAATTGATTAAAGGGATGCCTTTCCCAAACTTGCTTTCCCCTGAGAATGACAAGGTACATTTACTTTGGCCAAGTCTGTTGTATGCATATATACTTTATCGCATTTAATATTTACTTTCTCTTCCAGTAACCCTGAAAGTAGATATTATTTTTGCCATTCTCCACATGAGGAAATTGAGGTTGCAGCAGAACCTTGCTCAAACTTTGAAGCATCATTTGAACCTGGGTCTGTCTGACTCTAAAGCCATGCTCTGCCCTGTTGGACTGTTCTCTCTCTCATATGAAAATATTAGAGCGCAAAGTGGCCATTCTGGGATCAAATCTGAGAAGAGACTTCCCATCAGAGCTGCTAGGATTGCCTGTGGGTAGGTTAGGGACATGGATGTCTGCAGAGATGTGATGTTAGGCTGAGAAACCAGCTATGGCCTGCCAGGAAGGAAGGAGGAGGATCAGGGAGGAACTGGGCCTCCTGACTGCCCTGCCCTCCACACACAGATCTGCTTCTCCCCCAGGTGTGGCTCTACAAGGCGCTGCAGCTCCCTGAGCAACCTTCCCTCTGACATTCCCAGGGCTCAGACCCAGGCACCATCAGGCTCTGGGCCTCCCTCCCAGCGCAGAAGTGTCAGCTCCTGGGCATCATCCATCACCGTCCCTCGGCCATTCCGCATGACGCTGCGTGAGGCCCGCAAGAAAGCCCAGTGGCTGGGCTCACCAGCCTCCTTTGAGCATGAGAGGCAGCAGGCCCAGAAGCAGGGCCAGGAGGAGGCCGAGTGCCATCGGCAGTTCCGGGCACAACCTGTGCCTGCGCATGTCTACCTGCCTCTGTATCAGGAGATCATGGAGCGCAGTGAGTCCCGAAGGCGGGCAGGGATCCAGAAGAGGAAGGAACTGCTCCTCTCTTCCTTGAAGCCCTTCAGTTTCCTGGAGAAGGAAGAGCAGCAAAAGGAAGCTGCTCGACAGAGAGACTTGGCTACTACAGTTAAGGCCAAGGCCCCTGAGCAGAAGGCCACCAGAAGGATCCCCAAGTCCATTCTGGAGCCAGCCCTCGGGGACAAACTTCAGGGTAAAGATATCCTTGCCAACGTGCTACCTCCTGCCTGTGGGTACAAGTAGGCAGTGTACGGATCTAGTCAGGGCCCATGGGTCAGCATGGTTTACAGATTTGCTGTTTGGGTGGACTTACTGCATGGAGTCCGTGCACTCAGTGCAGGCCATGGAGGAGGGTTAGGTCATCTATACAATGAGGACCCTGTAAGGAGCAAGGAGTAAGGTCTCACACTGTGCCCCAAGGCTCATCCTGTTGACTTCTCTCAGTGATGCATGTGAAGGCCAGCACAGGTGCAGGAGCAGAGGACCAGTGAGACCCTCAAGGACCAGCTTAGGCCAATGCCATCACTAGCCAGCTGCCCCTGAGGAAAGCTCCCCACGCCCTCCCTCATCCTGGTGAGGGGGTGTCAATCACTAAAATTACTTGGGGGATGATTATTTATACATATCAAAAAGTATAGCTCCAAATAAGAGACTCAGGCTTTATTCACTCTGCAGTAGCATGTGCCCCATACCAGGCACTGTTCTATGGTGAATAAACAGACATGGAGTTTATAGACATGTGAGGAAGACAGATAGTAGACAAATAAATACAAATGTGATGAGTCATTTATAAGGATTAAAGGGGGAAGCCCAGGAGCACATACCAGTGGGACCTAACTCGCTGTTTAGGTGTGGTGACGGGTGGGAGCGGTTAGGGAAGGTCCCCTGGGGCTGACCTGGGTAGACAAAGAGGGAGGAGTGGAGATGAGAGAAGCTGAGCACATGCCAGGATGGGAAGGCAGAGGGTCGAGAGAAGAGGGCGAATGGGAAGGGAGAGGCAGGCTTGGGCTAGACCTGAGGGCCTTGCAGGTCATGTTAGGGAGTCTGCACTTCATCCCAAGGGCACTGGGAAGCCACTGAAGGGTGTTAAGCAGGGTGGGTCATGATGAGACATGCAGCTCAGAAGATCCCTCTGATTGCTGTGTAGATAATTAAACAGCAAGACTAGAGGGATGTAGAGCCAATAGGAAGCTGTTTCACCACTTCAGTTGAGAAATTATGGAACTGGTCTCAGGGATGACGAAAAGAGGATGGACAGGAGAGAGGTCAAAGAAGAGGAGATGGCAGAACTTGTGACTGACGAGCAGAGAGAGGGAGGCATCAAGAATGATTTGGGCAGAGGGCTTGGGCAGTTGGGTGGATGGTGGGCCTTTCGCTGAGATGGGGAAACGTGGGAGAGGAGCAGGTGACGGGTCCACTTCTGCCTGCATCATCTCTGAAGAAGGAATCATAGAAAGTGCTCAGTAAATACAAACAGCGGCTCTGCAGCCTGATTGGCAAGGCAGTGGTGTCCTGATAAACAATATAATGTTCATCATTTTCTGTGGCGTAAATAATCCTGTCATGGCTAATTGCAAGCTTCCATATGATGTCAACGGACTCACAAAATTCCTAAAAAGTTAACAATTGGCTCCAACACGCTACTGCTAGTGCTTAAAACAAGGAAAGTTCTCCAAACCTTTTAGTAGTATAAGACTTGGTCCCTTCTCACTCCGTTTTTCTCCACAGAAGCTGAGCTCTTCAGGAAAATTCGCATTCAGATGAGGGCCCTGGACATGCTCCAGAAGGCCTCCTGCCCTGTTGCCTCCTCTAGAAGCCAGGCCGACCGACAGCCCCGCACAGCCACCAGAACCCGGGAGGAAAAGCTCAGGTTTCTGCACACTGACTTTGGATTCCAGCCTCGGGTGAATCCTGTGGTCCCTGACTATGACGGCCTTTACAAGGCCTTCCAGAGAAGAGCTGCCAAAAGAAGGGAAACCAGAGAGGCAACTCGCAACAAGCCCTTCCCGTTGAGGACTGCCAACCGGCGTCATACTCAGCGGCCCTGCAATGCTGCCACCACTGGAGGGAGCAGGGTGAGAGCCCAGGCAGCTGTGGGAGGCCCAGGGCCTGAGGCCTGAAATACAGGGTGGGTCCAGGTCTCAATGGAAAGCACTTCCTGTAACATTTTTCTATCTTTTTTTTTCTTAAACACAAGCTCAGTTATAAGCAGATCCACATTCCTATAAACCCAAGATCATGGGAAGACTTCCTTTCCTTCCCTCTCTCTAGAGGAATTTTGCAGAAATAAGTCCAAGTAGGTCTGGAAGGCAGAGATTTGGGATCAATTGTTTATGTCCCTAATTCGAAGGAACTCTTCTCGTTTTATTAAAAACTTTAAGATTCATATCCTTTGGTAATTTGCCCTGGTTACTGAACTTGAGATCTTATTATCCTTGCCTATTCCCAAGGGAAAAAAATGAAGATTCTCATTTTCAGTCCTTCACTGAAATTGAATACTCGTTAAGGCAAAAACTAATCACACATGCTGTCCCACCAACACCAGCCTTTGTTTCTTCTAGGATTCCCCCCAGCCACCAGCTACACCCCTGCCAAGGAGTCGTTCTCTAAGTGGCCTTGCTTCCCTCTCTGCCAACACCCTCCCTGTGCACATCACAGATGCCACCAGGAAGAGGGAATCTGCAGTCAGGTGAGTGGTCAGGCTACCCAAGCCTCATAATGCTCTGATTTTGGCTGAAATGCTGAAAACCATCCTGCTGCTGGAGCTCCTCTCCAGTGATCAGTGACACTTCAAGGGGTCCGAGGGAATTCTCTCATCAGGACAGGAATACATGTGGCTCTCGCCACATGGTACTGAGAACACCTAGCCATCATTCAGCAAATATTCATGGGGTACTTACTCTGTGCTAAGCACCATGTTAAGGCTGCAGATGCCTTGGGGAACCTACAGAAAAGCAAATACAGAAAAGCAAAAATGCAATGATCATATTTTATGAGTAGTGCAATGATGAGGGAGGACAGGGGACTTGGAGGGTGCTGGGCAGCTTGGAGCAGGAGTCACTTGTCTCTTGGAGTAGATGTCTAAGGTGAAACCTGAAGAATGAATGAGGAGTTAGCCAGACAAAGCCTGGAGAGAAAGATAGTTCCAGATAGAGAGAACAACATGGGTAAAAACCCACAGGTCAAAGAGGAAAGTAGCCATGAGGAACAAGAATTCATAAAAGCATGATAGGTGGTTGAACCTGCCACAAAAAAGATGAGACATCCATTGCACAGATTTGAGATTCTATGAGATTCATCTTGGTGAAATATCAGAGTCAGTTGGGAAGCAGAAGCCTGCTTGTTTTTAATTCTTCAACTGACCTGACTCTGTCATGATAACTGTTCTCACTGAGCCAGCCTCCCAGCAAGAGTTCCTCCACTAGGCCTCTGAGCTGACACAAGCAGGGGAGGGTCACGGTGTAGCAAGCAGCTTAGCCTGGGAGAGGATAACGTCTCAGTGCCCTCCCATAGGGCTCATCGAGGAGTGTCTGGAAAGTATGTGCCTCCTTAAGACCCACAACAGGGATTGTAGAAATGTATTTAGGATCCAAGGGATACACCTTTCTTCTTCAAATTTCATAGGTAGACCTACTAAATCAAGGCTAAATGCATCGGCATCCTGAGAGCCCAATGAGATAGGCCTCATGAACAAGAGGATGGCCCACTTATAGAGGATGTCCACATCTGATTTGCAGCAGGGGGTTTGATATATTAGCAGATTAAACTTTTCCTGTCTATTTGAATGTAAACATCCAAAGGCAAGAGCCTTGATTGTTTTTCCTTTTGGTAGAACTTTCCATAGTACCTTGTAGAATGATAATACTTTGATGAACTAAGTGCTGTAGGTTGACCCCAAATTGTCTGCATTGAAGGGGGCCCATTTCCAGTTCTCTTTGAAGTGCAGATTTATATTCCCAAGGGAACATGAACCCAGACACCCTCCAGCCCACTGTTTATAGCACAGTGGTCCAGGGCAGAGGCTTGGGAGTCAGATCCTAGTTCTAATCCTGGCTTTTTCACTGGCATACTGGGTAGCTTTGAGAAAGTGGCTTACTTTCTCTGAGCCCCAAACTCCTCTCTTGTAAAAAGGGGACTTACAGTCTTTACCTCTTAAGGCAGCTATGAGGATTACATGAAATATAATGGAACTTGGCTCAGCAAATGGTAGCTATTACAATAGTATTACTTTGTTTCCAGATAGGTAAGAAGTCTAGCAAAGACCTATAGAGTGTTTGGTTGTTTAAGTTAAGGATATTTAAGTAACATTTTTCCAGTTCAATAAATGAACTTCTCGTGGGGTAGGAAATCACCGTGTCCGTAATGCTGGAAAGGCTTCATCTACCAGTGCATTTAAGCCCAGAATCTTATTTTCTGAAAATGGCAGCTGTGGCAAATAACCTGCCCCGTTCATTGAAAACACCAGTGTCCTTTCCAGAGTGGTTACTGAGATTGCTTTTAAATATACCCAAGCTGATCATCTACACTCTTTTTTCGCCTCCTCCCTTTAGAAGTTCACTTGAAAAAAAGGACAAGGCAGATGACAGTATTCAGTGGTTGGAGATGCACAAAAAGAAATGTCAAGCAATGTCTAAATCTGTGACCTTACGTGCAAAAGCCATGGATCCCCATAAAAGCCTGGAGGAGGTGTTCAAAGCAAAGCTGAAAGAGAACAGGTCAGTGTCCTCTGTATGAAAGGGGTGCCTGCCTTGGGATCCAACAGATCATAGGCCTTGAAAATGGCAAAATGGAGTTATTAGGGTAGGCTCCTGTAATCACAGGGAGTCAAGGATTCTGCCAGGCAGTTAGGAATTTATAATGTACATGGGAGTTACACTGCTTAACTAGAATGAAGGGGATTCTGGATTGAAAAGGCAGAATTCTCTCTAGAAATCTTGTTAATTTCAGGAACAATGACCGTAAAAGAGCAAAAGAGTATAACAAAGAATTGGAGGAAATGAAGAAGAGAATACAAACAAGGCCCTACCTCTTCGAACAAATTAGCAAGGTAAAACTAAACCATCATTCATTTTCTTTTTGCCTTAGATGAAAGGGCTCTTAGAAATTATGAAACAATTTTAATACATGGGTATTAAACATTTCCTTGAGAGGCTCAGAAATTCTAAATTGGTCCCATTTTATTACTACCATCTTTTCCCAAAATACATAGTACAACGGTGAATGCTGCTTGAGTTGATTTGATCTAGACTGGATTCCAAAGGCATGTATAAAAGGATATTTCACTTCCTAGAGTTTTTACTATGGTTTTGCCTCCAGATTGAATCAGAGTTGGGGAGTTAGATCCCAGAGACACGGTGACCATTTAGCTGTTTCTGCTGTCTGGAGCCTCTGTTCACTGTGCTGGGAAGGCACCTTCCTCTGGCAGTGCTGCTGCCCCTGGGTGTCCCCAGCCTCTAGGGAGGTGCCATATTTATAGGTCTCCAAGGGTTGGGATGCTCACAAGCACCCCACAAGGCTACTTCTTTCCAGGTTAAGTGGCTTTCAGACTGGAAGATTATCATTTTAAAATATTGTCTGGACTTTTAGGGAAGTTGTACTCAGTTGCGATCTCCCTAGGGAAGCTCTGGAGCTACTTAACAGCCCAGACAGGCCACCATCCCAGGCAGTTTCAGGCTTCATCGGGCTCTGTAGATCCCTTTCCTCTCCAGTGTTTCAGACAAAAGCTTGAGTTCCCTAGAGACCTTGTTGCAATTGCTGAGCATTAGCTCCATCTTACAGTTAGTGTATTTATCTAGGCATTTGCTGGATCCACACTCCCCACCCCATAAATCTCTCTCTCTCTCTCTCACACAAGGTCTTGGATTTACTTAGTAACCTGCATTGTTCAAAATCTCTCATGCTGACCTTTCTTCTTTATGTTAATTTGTTTCAAGTAAATTCAGTCTTCAGATCTCAACAGATGTTTCACCACTCTAGGAAAAACAAAGTATTCTGCTTTTGCTCTTGAATATTAAAATTTGCCCTGGGTAGACTGCTGTGGCATCATCATAGCTCACTGCAACCTCAAACTCCTGGGGTCAACTGATCCTCCTGCCTCAGCCTCCCGAGTAGCTGGGACTACAGACGTGTGCCACCACATCCAGCTAATTTTTCTATTTTTTTGTAGAGACGGGTCTCGTTCTTGCTCAGGCTTGTCTTGAACTCCTGACCTCAAGCAATCCTGCCTCAGCTTCTCAGAGTGCTAGGATTACAAGCATGAGCCACTGAACCCAGCCTTGGTTACTTTTAAATCTTAAGACATTTTTAGTCTATCTTTTTTCATGTGGGTCTCAACT